>SNQJ01S0094971.1:9190-27490 GCA_010110895.2 Picea sitchensis
AGAGTTAGAAGTTAGATTTCAATTAAGGTGTGATTGTAATCAAGAGGAGGGAATTCTTAGCTTTGTTATTCTTTCATGTTTTGTCATTTGACTATTGTAATATGATTTGAGATTGATATATTGTATGAGCTCATTGTTGTTAAGTCTTCACATGTTGTATTTCCCTTAGGCAATTTCATGCTTTCCTAATTAGTGTTTCAATGCCTTCTTAGATCAGTTTGATTTCAGCAACATAGATTAGATTAGATTAGTTCTACTTCAGTCCTGCATATACAGTGCGTGTGCTTCGTCAGTCTACGTACCCCGGGTTGACAATTAAATGGTTGGGCAAGTACTACAACGTTATTATAACGACATATATTTCGCCTAACAGACACTGGGACATACAAGATATTACCGAAGGTTGATCAGAAGATATCCATATATCACCGCACCTCTGGAAAAATTGTTGAAGAAGTCTGAAATATTTCAGTGGACAACATAATGTGACAAAACGTTTGACATCCTCAAAGAAAAACTAATTACTACACCTATATTGATATTTCCCAATTGGGAAATTGAATTCCATGTACATGTGGATGATTCACACATCGCCTTGGGAGCCATTTTAGTGCAACCATGGGAAGGAAATATGGACCAAACTATCTATTTTTCCAGCCGAAATATTTTGCAAGCTAAACACAACTACACAACCACCAAAAGGGAAGGTCTAGTTATGATTTATGCATTACAAAAGTTTAGACACTATTTGTTAGGCCCTCGTTTCAATTTTTTTATTGATCACTCTATGTTGAAGTACCTAGTCAATAAACTAGTACTTGAAGGAAGGATTTGGAAGTGGCTACTGCTCTTTCAAGATTTTTCATTAAAAATAATTGTCAAACTTGGAATATGTAACGTAGGTCTAGTTCACCTTTCCAATTTGGAATCAGGGGAAAATGGTGGAGTAGTAGATGATTATCTCCCAGATGCATACCTATTCTTAATTAAGGCCATCCTAGAGTATCTTGAAGACATTGTTGTCTTCCTCAGTACAGGGACCTTCCTAGAAAGTTACTCTCCAACCCAAAAACGACATATGGTGGTTTGAGCAACAGAATACCAACTGATTGTGGGACAAATTTATAAATTGGGACTACACATCATCCTCAAAATATGTGTCTTGAACCACAAAAGGCAAGATATCCTATGGGAATGCCACAATGGAGTTGTGGGAGGACATGTTGGAGGTAAAGCTACTACACATAAGGTACTTCAAGTTGGATTATGGTGGGATATATTATTTAAATTTGCTAAAGAGTATGCTATATCTTGTGACACCTACCAAAGAGTAGGGAAGCCATCACGCAAAGATGAATTACCCCTTCAACTAGTTAGAGCACTTCAAAAATTTGAGAAATGGGTTGTTGACTTTATTGGACCGATCAACCATCAGCTAATAATTCAAAGGCCAGATACATAATTACTGCAACAGATTACCTCACATGATGGACCAAAGTAGAGGATATTCAATATTGTTCAACATACACATCTTCTAGATTTTTCTTTTAAAACATCATTACTCGGTTTGGATGTCCTAGAATCCTGACCAGTGATCAAGGTAGTCACTCTATCAGCAACACAATCATAATTTTGACAACATAATCCCTTATAAAACACCATAAGAGTAGTCCCTACCATCGACAAGCTAATGGTACAGTGGAGGAATTCAATAAAATTATGGAAAGAGGAATGACAAAAGTATGTTGCGCAAACATGGAAGACTGGGATGATAGAGTTCCAACAGTCCTGTGGGCTTACAGGACTACCAAAAAGAAGCTACACAAGTATATCCCATTTCAGTTGGTTTATGGGAAAGAAGTTTTTTTATCTGCAGAGTTTATCACCTCTACTCTATATATAGAACAAGCTACACACATGACAGATGAGGAATCAGTTGCACAAAGGATTGCAGACTTGCAAAAGCTTGAGGAAGTGAGATTTCTAGAATATTTTCATCAGATAGTTGAAAAATCTAGACAGAAAACTTGGAATGATAGGAACATCAAGTTAAAAAGATTTACCCAAGGGGATAAGGTATTATTCTACAATATTTGGTATCAGTAGCATCCAGGCAAGTTGTGCATGCATTGGTTGGGTCCATTCATAGTTGTGAAAATCCAACACTCTGGTGTAGTCAAGCTAGCACAACTAGACGATATCCTTTGACTAGGTTGGGTGAATGGAACCCACTTGAAGCCTTACATTTCTCATTTTCAAACCAAAGGACTCTTTCTCCATTCCAAGGGAGATTGTACAGTAATTAGATTTTTATTTTAAATAATTTCTTTAATACATTTAATAACATCGAAGTGTGCATAGTGACTCAATGACATATGTTTTTTTCTTTTCGTCTAAGTGTTGCTTATATGTAGAAATGTTGAATCAACTACACAAGTTCGGACGAGTCACCATTACATTAAATGAGGTCATTAGACATGACAAAGAACCTAATTGTGGTCGAAGGGGGACAAATCTGAATAGTGTCACAGCCCACTTACCATTCACATCATGTCTAGTCATACCCTTTATGGTAGCTACAGTAACCCATTAGAACATTTTGTCAAACCATAAATGTGCAATACGCGTAGATGCCATCGATATCCCCATCGGGATTATCAACATTTAAAATGTTAAGCCCATCATGTCGACCATGTCCTTGTCAATCTGTTCATTAAATCCAAAATCACCTTAGGAATTTTACCCTGTTATCAGGCTCGTCGGACACCGAAGCCTAAGATTGCGTTGATGGCCTAATGATGAGTGTCTTTATGAGCGATTATAGGGCTCTACAGTTATCCCTTTTATAATATATCACAAACTCAAGGGTGAGACTCACTATTTATGTAATATTCCAGATATAAAAGTATGCAGAACATAAATAAAATGCTAGAAATGGCAGATGAACAACAATATAACCAGAACAACACCACAATAATACCAAAATGACACCAGAATAACACCAGAAAGAGAAAATGTTCACTTGCCTCTTCGAGCGGGAAACCTCTATCAGAGCTGAGCTCTATTACAATAATATCTAAGACAAAATTTCGCATACCCTCGACTCCTATTTATACTAAATAGGTCTATCAAAAGAACCATCTAGAGGAAGATCCTTCTAGAAGTGGAAGCTTCTATTAGGTCTTCTTAAATTTGATGTATTCTTCTTTAATGTTAGGTCTTATTAAGATTGACCTTTATTAAATTGGAATATATCATTATACCTACATGAGGGGTTAGGTCCCTAACATGTCCTCCCCCTTAAAAACAATCTTGTCCTCAAGGCTTGAGATGTGGAAATTTTTGTAGAATGGTAGTTGGTTCCGAAGTGGAATCTATTGGGGTTGTATCATTCCACTGGACTAACACTTCCTTGATGGTTCACTGACATAAGCAATGCTCACGCTGGTCCAAAACTACTTGTGGATGTAGCCAAATGGATCCATATTCATCCAACTCCAGAAGGTTGGTTTGAGTTTGGAACTTAGTTCCAATGACCTTATTTAAGCAGGAAACATGAAAAACATGATGTAGCTTAGAATAACTGGGCAAAGCTAACTGATAGGCCACCTTTCCCACATGCTTGAGAATGGTATAAGGACCATAAAATGTGGGTGCCTGTTTCTGACAATCGTCAGCCTTGAGGGGATTTTTCTTGTAAGGTTGTAGTCAAAGAAACACCTGATCCCCTTCTGCAAATTAACGTTCAGAGCGACCTTGATCTTCTTGTTACTTCATGCAATTTTGGGCCATGACCAAATTCTCTTTGAGGGTACGAAGAATAGTCTCTCGAACTGTAAGCATTTGGTCAACCTCCTAGACCTTCGAGACACCCAAAAAATATGAGAGAACTAGAGGTGGATTTTTTCCATATACTTCTTCAAAAGGAGTCATGCAGGTAGTTGTATGGTATGAAGTGTTATACCACCATTCAGCTAGTGGTAACCATTGAGCCCACTGATTTTTCTTTTCCGAGGCAAAACACCTAAAATATGTTTCCAAATACTTGTTGACAACTTCAGTTTGACCATCAGTCTGGGGATGATAAGATGTGCTGAGATGCAATTGGGTGCCTTGTAACTTGAACAATTCTTGCCAAAAATTTCTAATGAAAGTTGGGTCGCGATCAGAAACAATAGAATGTAGCATGCCATGAAGCTTGAAGACCTAATCCATGAAACTTTGAGCCATAGTGAATGTTGTAAATGGGTGTTGAAGAGCATAGAAATGAGCATACTTGGAAAGATGATCAACTACCACCATGATGACTGATTTATTTCCCAATTTAGGTAAGCCTACAATAAAATCCATAGAGATATCCTGCCAAATAGCAGATGCAATCGGAAGTGGTTGTAGTGCACCAAGAGATTTGGCTGTTTTGCACTTGTTGCATTGAAACACATCACATTCAGCCACAAAATTACGAATGTCATGTTTCATACCATCCTAGAAAAAGGAACTTTTTACCCTGTCATAGGTTTTGGTAAACCTAGAGTGTCAAACTGTGGGTGTAGAATGAAGCTCAGAAAGTACCATGGATTTAAGTTTTGCTTGTTTACTTAAATACAAATGGCCTTTGTATTGAAGCTCATCATGGAGCCAAGAGTACCCTGGGGAAACTGGAGAATTGGACTAAAATTGTTGTATCAAATGCAAACTTTTGGGATCGTGTAGCCATTCCTGGTGAACAACTTAGAGCCAATCTAGTACAATGAAGGAGAGATAAAAAGGGGACCCTTCATCTTCATATTTTTGGGAAAGCGCATCCACAACCACATTGTCTTTGCCTTTCTTGTAAATGATCTCATAATCATATCCAAAGAACTTAGTCACCCATTTTTGTTTCTCTGGGGAGGAAATGCGTTGTTCCAGAAAATACTTGAGGCTTTGAAGATCTATATTAATTTGGAAGCATTGACCCAATAGATAAGGGTGCCAAATATCAACGGCATGCAGAATAGCCAACATTTCCTTTTAATATATTTATTTGCCCAAATTTTGTTTAGACCGTTGTTTTCTAGTAAAGGCCAAAGGCCGACCCTCTTGCATAAGGAAAGTGCCAAATCCTTTCCCTGAAGCATGACATTCCAAGACAAAGCTATTTGTGAAATCAGGAAGGACCAGGACTGGAGTGGTGCACATGGCTATATTCAAGGTTTGAAAAGCCTGAGCAACGATTGGAGTCCAAGTGAAAGAATTATTTTTAAGGAGTGTAGTGAGAGGTGCCACAATATTTCGATAATTCTTAACAAACTTGCGATAATAAAGTATTCAGCCCAGAAATTCATGAATTATTTTGAGAGTCTTTGGGTGAGGGTAGTATTGCATAGCTTCAATCTTTTTAGGATCCACCCTGATGTTGACCTTGCCAAAAAGATGACCCAAGTACTCAACTTTCGAGGCAACAAAATCACATTTATATTATTTCAGGAAAACTTGGTTTTGAGAGAGTAGATGGAGAACTTGATCCACATGAGCAAGATGGTTTGTACAGGTTTTTCTATAGATGAGGATATCATCAAAGAAAACTAAGAAAAAAGGATGGAGAAAAGGAAAGAAGACATGATTCATGAGGCTTTGGAAAGTGGAGGGAGCATTACACAAGCCAAAGGGAATGAACAAAAAATCATAGTGGCCCTTATGAGTTCTAAAGGAAGTCGTAGGAATGTCTGCCTCTTTCATATGGATCTGGTGGTAGACAGAACAAAGATCATTTTTAGTAAAGAACTGGGCGTCACTCAATTTATCCAAGAGGTCATCAATGATAGGAATGGGAAATTTGTCTTTAATGGTGAGTTTCTTGAGGGTGTGGAAGTCATGACACATGCACCAAGAACCTTATTTATTAAGGACCATGACCATAGGAGAAGAGTAGGGATGGATACTGGGATAACACCTACGTTAAGAAATTTTTGAACCATTTTCTCAACTTCATTTTTTTAGGAAAAGGGGTGACGATAGGGATGGATACTGGGAGGAAGGCTTCCTGGGACAAGGGGAATGGAATGATCATGAACACTGTAACGATCCTTGATTATAAATTATAATTAATTTAATAATGTAATCCTAAAAGATTAGCTAAACTATATTTATTTATTAAAATAACCTTAACCAATTATTTGTTATTAATTAGTTATTCTTGATTATGATTAATTTAAGTATAATTAACTCATTAATCAATATGGTAAATAAATAAAGGTGGATAATAAAATATATTATTAATTCAAGTTACGTTCCCGAAAATGGAAACATATTAATGAATGGATAAGATATTTAATGAATGGATAAGATATTTAATAATGGGATAAGGAGTTAGGTAGGGAGTTAATGGGGGAAGGCGGTGAAGGAGGAATAAGGGGGGGAAAGGAGTTTGGAGGGAGGATCATTCTACGAGAGTTGAGAAGGATTTTGGGAGCTCTGAGTATTGCAGAGAGGGAGGAATTTTGGGATTGGCATTGACACAGTGGACCGGGGTTGCTGGGGGTTTTGGGCTCGGAGGGCTAGGATATCCGTTGATATCCTAAGGCTAGGAGCTAACTATTCAGCAGGGAGGTCAGTTTTGGGTGGTGTCCTAAAGAAGCAGGAAGGATCAAGCTGCGGATAACAGCATCAGGTTCAGCAAGCTGCGGATAACAGCATCAGAGTTAAGGTATTTAATTCCAATTTATCCATTATTTAATTAGATTTATTATCCATTGATAAATTTTATATGCGTAAGTGTTAAGTAAATTTGGAATTATTCTTCTTTATGTAGCTTGTAGAAATTACAGTACATTTGGTAGAAATTTTAAATGTTGATTGAAAGCGGGCCATTACAAACACCACAGGAAGGAGGGAATCCTTGGGGAGTGGAAACAAACACTTGATGTTTAGAGAGGATGGATTGGAGGTCCTACAGCACAGAGAGTGTCTCGGTTGTATGTATGGCATAGAGTTGGGAAATAATGCCAGAATGACCTTTATTGAGCAGCTTTTCCATGCGATGGGAACTAATGATCTCAGGAGAACCGGTGGTGATGCCTTGGAACTTATATTGTTGGATCTCTTGGTTGAATTGCATGGTTAATTCCTTAAAATCCATGAGAATGGGACCCAAAGTAATTAGCCAGACTTCACCTAACACAATGTCACAACTTCCCATGTCGATAGAAAACATATGAGATTTCAGGTGGTAGTCACCAATTTGGAGACGCACATTTTCACAACGCCTTCCACATTTCATTGACCTGCCATTGGCAATCATGATTTGGAAATTATTGACTACACAGATATAGCTATTAGTTTCTTTGGAAATGCAGTGATGAATAAAATTATGGGTGCTTCCACTATCGACAAGAATGATGACCTTCATATGCTTGATGTAGCCAATTAGCTTGAGGGTTTCGGGAGCAGAGAATGTAGTGAGAGAATTTATGGAAATGACCAATTCTACTTAGGGAGGGTATGAGGGAGGGGTTATTTTAGTGCGTTAAAGTGACACAGACATAAGGGGAGATTCAACTTCCTCTTCCAAAACATCCTCTGAGATGGCCATAAAAATATTTTGTTCTTTACACTTGTGTCCCAGAAAATATTTCTCATCGCAATTATAACAAAGGCCTTTGAGTTGGCGTTCACCCATTTCGGCCCTGGTCAATTTTTGTATCTTTAGTAGAGTAGAAGGAGGAGTGGGATTTATTGGTTTAGTGTGAGGAATAAAGGAGAGTTTCCAATTTTGAGAAGATACAACCTGTTGGAGGCAGGCCAAAGGCCAAAGCGGAAAAGTAAGGCGTTTTTGGGGAAAGAAAGCATACATGAGGAAAGCAACAGCTGGAAGGAAGCACAACATATGTGCATGCAAGGAAGACAACAGATGGAAGGATGAACAACATGCACGCATGGGAGGAAGACCTAACGATTGTAGGGTTAGGGTTTTGGTAAGGTATTGTAATGGATAAAGAGCTAAAAATGTATAAATATAGATACTGAGGTATTATAGAGGGTTCAGGATTTTGTATTGTTGGGATTGTTGTTATAGTAATTACACATGATTTGATGCAATATGTAAGGTTTTTTGTTGTATGATATATTTTGGAAGTTGTTGAGCTAGAAAGGACGTAGGAAGGTAGACTTTGAGGGTTAGATCATAGGCTGGGGAGCCTGATGCGATCTAGTCCGCCTCATATAGATCATACCCGACTGTGGAGGATTGTAAAGCGCACGGCGCTGTAGATGCGGAAATACCATAATAAAAGAGCCAAGAGACAAATATTTGTGGACGTAGCCCAAGAGGGGGTGAACCATGGTAACATTTGTGTTATGTGATGAATGCATGCATATTTTTATTGTCTTGGGTATTTATTATTATATTGAATGAATGAGTTATTATATTGCATGTTTAATTACTGTTGCAATATTGAGGGAATAAGCTGTTGGAGTTACTACATAGTCGTGAAGAATAGTATGTTGCATTTACAAGTATAATAATGGTTCAATATTCAGCTCCCTTATCTCACACTCAATCCTAGGCTGTAAACACATGAGTCTTACAACCACCCATTAAAGCTATCTCAGGTGAGACTGCACAACGCATCATGTGCATTGTGTTGCCTTCTGGTTTATAAGGAGGGCTGATAGTTTTAGAGGATTTGTTGGAAACCCGAAAGACATGAACCCTGGGTAAATATAAAATCAAACAGTATAGAAGAATAGTAACCAACAAATGGTTATGTTGTTGTTGGTAGGAACAGGTGAGGATTGAGCAGATGAGATAAGTTGAGCATGAAAAGAGCGAAAAAAAGAAGAAATCAATGAACCAATAGAAGGGTATGTTGAGACCGTGGAATCCCACAAAAGCAGAGATCGAAAGCTGGTTGAGAACAAAAGAGCTAGAGTTTTCACAAAAATATAATAGAAACCCTAGAGTAACACCCCACAAATATCTGGAGAGATGCGTGTTTACTAATTTGCATGAAGTCTTTTTCTGTGTTTTTCCACACTTATTGCAGGAGTGGATACTAAGGTTAAAGTATAACCACGCAATGAACTAGATTCGACAACTAGAGTAGAACCCAATGCAGATTGAGCAACTTCAGCAGGTGAACAACAAATTCACTAACACAGTAGACTTTTGGCTTGATAGTATTGTGGTAGGTTTTATCACAGATTTTGCAGTAGACACAACAAAGTCATACAACGCAGTAGGGAAAGAGTTTATACGGGTACCTCGAGGAAGGTACATTTGATCGCTCTATACTTCAATCAAGATATTGCTATATATCAAAGATGTAATGACAATGGAGTCAGACAACTAAACTTCCCTGTGTGCATGGGGGAAGGGGGGAAGTACTGACAAAAAGAAGAGAAATGAAAGGAGGAAAGGATAAGGGAAAGAAGGAGGAACCCTTGGACCCAATCATGATGGATGACAACTAGATCAAGAATATCATGGAGACAGCTGGAAAGACACGTAGCGGAGTACCATACCAATACAATGTGAATACCAAGAAGAGAACCATAGCCACGAGGGAAGGCTTGGCGAGTGATGAGGAAGAGGTAGAGGATCTTCAGGTTGTGGAGAAGATTGAGGAAATCCTGCGCACAACATATGAGAGGAAGACGAGAGGTACAAGAGAAGGAAGAGAAGGCAGCAATCCTATCCATAATAATGTCAGTGTGGAACCCATAAACCCATGTGCGACTAATACACCAAAGAGAACACCATTGTTTAGACAACCAAAGTTCAGAAGAAACCAGACAGTAGGAAGTACATATACACAAGGAACAACAACTGGAGGAGCCGGTTTAGGTAGAACTAGTCAAGTATCTACACCATGTGGAGGTAGTAGCTCATCATTCAAAATGGCAGGACACAATCCCACCATCAGGTTACCTGAATTTCGAGGAGAAGTAGCAGAAGACCCTGAGAAACATTTGTTCATTTGTGAAAACATTTGGGAAGCAAAATAGATCATTGATGAAGATACCAAACTTGTGCAGTTATCTATTACGCTAAGAGATCGAGCACTAGACTGGTACATGAGTTTAGATGCAAACAGTTCCCTTGGGACAACAAGGACACTGGAAGACATTAAAAATTTACTGATAAATGAGTTCCAAAAGCTGATCTCAAAGGATCAGTACATGAATGAGATGATTGAAATAAGAAAAAAACTAGGAGAGTTTGTATGGGATATTGATTAGAGATTCAAGTGGCTGAAGGGAAAGTTAAAGTATCTCATGACCGAGATACAGCATAGAAACTTATTTGTCCATTCACTGTTACCACACTTAAAATACCCTTTGCGACAATAGCATTTCCAAACACGGGCAGAAGCTTTGCAAGAAGCCTTACAGCTGGAAGAAAACCAGTATCAACAGATGGACCCATCTATCGAAGAATTGACGGAGGACTTGAAGAACTTAACATTTCAGCTTAACCAGAATAAGAAAAAGGACAAATGAGAAGTTGTTTGTTGTACCACATGCAAGACAAAAAGACACCACAAGAACGAATTTCTAACATTCATGCAGTATATGGTAGCAGGAATGCCAAATCCACTACCAACAGGAGGATTATGGTGTGAAATTTGCAAGAAACCGGGTCATGACCCTTACCACTACACGATGATGTACAAATACCAGACAGTCCCAAAGAGCTCATATTGCACCTTTTGCAAGTCAGTGGGCCACGATGACAAAGATTGTAGAACTATGGATTTGATTCGAGAAAGGACACATGACACATATAGAGTGCAGGTAGAAATGATGAATGGGCAAGTCGCACCATAGTTTAATCAAGTTCCAGCTCCATACAACACTGCGCAACAACCATACAATAATGTGCGACCACAGTACAACATGACACAACCTCAGTACAATACCGCGCAGTATAATCAGGTGCCTCAATATAATGTGCCGAGAGGAGATTGAGCAGGCTACAGAGGTGGAGGACGAGCCCGAGAAGGTTTCAGATGAGGTAAAGGACCAGTGGTATGTCACAATTGTCAACAACCATGACATTATGCAAGGGAATTTCCACTTCCACTAGCCACTTGTATGTACTTTCGCACATCGGACCATGATACAGAGGAATGTACGACACTACTAGTAAAAATCCAGGAAAAGAGGAACCAAAAAAACCATGATGTTTAGTGGATTTTAGTCGAAGCAAGGGATGAAGGGCAGACCATCAATATAGTTACTCGTGGAGGAGATAAAATAGGCAACGACGTTGTTCGACAAGAACCAACACAAAACAAGTGGGTAAAGAAGAACGTCAAACCAAGGAGATAGTTCAATGCGCGGAATGAGAAAGCAGTATTTACAGAAGCCACACAATAATTTCATAAGGAAGACATAGCGTCAACTTCGACTACGCACCAAAATAAGGAAGCGCTAGAGTACGAGATGCCTCCATTATTGGATCATACCAACGAAATGTAACCGAAGGGACAAGTAAGTACAATCAAAGGCATTTTTAAATCATGTGTAAAAGTATTAAATGATCCATCATCTGTGAAAATATTTCAAAACATATTAGAAAAATGTAGTATGGAGACGGACGAAAAACTAGAACCAAAAACTCTCAATCACCTACATACAAGGAGAAGAACCAGTAGGTAATTCAGACTAAATGTCAACATCAAAGATTTCAACATGGGAGACATCATGTTGGATCTAGGATCTGAAATCAATGTACTACCAAAGAATACATGTAAATGCATGGGAGAGCCCACATTAGGATATTCACATGTCCAATTGAAACTGGCAAACCAACACAAAGTCCTTCCAATTGGTTGACTGAAAGGAGTAATAGTAGAACGAGATGGAGTGTGCACTAAAGCATATTTTGAAGTCATTGAAATAGTGGACGGCACAACACCATACCCAACATTGCTTGGTCTGGATTGGGCATTTGAAAACTAGGCCATAATCAACTTGAAGACCAGGAAAATAAAATTTGATTCAAGAGAATACAAGGTCATTGTGCCATTAGACCCATCATAAAGGGAGAGGTTTGTAGAACTGACTTGCCTAGACTTAGAGGAAATCGGCCAGTTGTACAAAACAATGGCGCTCGATGAGGATTACGTAAACCCAACTGCAGACGGGATACTTAGTTGGTGGAGCATTACTTCATGCAAAACAGACTCAGACACCATTTTAGAGAACTGGAAACAAAGGCTACACAAAGTATCCACGAGAAGATGTGCATGAATAGACTGCACAGTAAGATGGGTCAGCATAGAAATCAGGGAACCACCTAGTTTCCATGGAATAAACGATTTCAAAACATTCTTGACACAGTACAAAGACATAGTGTTAGAGAACTAGATACTATTAGCACTTGATTTACCACTCAATGCCACACCCGCAAGATGGTGGGGCATGCACAAAGAGACAATCATAGATTGGTACCAATGTAAGAGGTTATTGCGCATAAGGTTCAGCACAGAACAACAAAAAAACAAACAACAGAAATATGATGGACAAGGGGTATCAGCAGAACACTTGGAGAAGTGTAGAATGCTGTGGAAATTGACACCCCCAGAAGAATGGCCTCATTATTTCATACACACCCTAGAAGGCATACTACAAAACTAGTATATAGACCAGGAATTGCGCAAGGGAACTGCGACTTGGATGACATTGCAATAGAATTTTACAGTCACTTTCTTATTCGAGCATGAGAACCCCAACATCGATGCCACAGTGAAACAGATAAGAGGAGTGATATTCATCAAAGAGCCAGAAGTTGAAATGATCATAGAAGAACAACAATGGAACAAATAAACAGTTAAAGAACTTATGTCATGTTACCATGTGCAAGAGGAAGCATCGAATGAAGACGATCCACACGATATTCAGATTGAAGAAGCAGAAGGAGAAAGATTCTTAGAGACAAGTGGAAGGTCCACCTATAGAATCATAAGTTATTTCTGCACCAATCAAAGTAAATAAATTCAATATTGGGATAGTTGAGCAGCCCAAAATGGAAAGGATTGGAGACTATTGGGTTGAGAAAATAGTAGAAAGCATAACAAAGTTACTGTGCGAGTACAGTGACTTGTTTCCCACAAAATTTACAAATATGAAGGGCATAGTCGGAGATCTAGGAGAAATGAAGATACCACTCAGACTGGAAGAGAGATCGATCAGATAGCGATCATACAGACTGAACCCAATATATAATAAAAAATTCAAAGCTGAGATCGAAAGGATGATCGAAGATGACATCATAGAACCAATTGAAGAATCAGAATGGATAAGCCCGATGGGCGTTTAGGACAAGAAACAAGGAGGGATCAGGATATGCGTCGACTTGAGGAAGTTGAATGATGCATGCCTACATGACCCATTCCCTACACCTTTCACAGATGAAGTGTTAGAGAATGTAGGAGGACATGAAGCTTATTCATTCACTGATGGATTCTTAGGCTACCATCAGATCAAGATATCCCAAGAAGATAGATACAAGACTACGTTTGTGATAGAATGGGGATGTTACCAATACACAGTCATGTCATTTGGACTAAAGAATGCACTAACAATATTTTCTAGAATAGTCATTGTTGCATTTAAGGAATTCATCCATCAGTTTATCGAAGTATACCTGGATGAATGGACAGTCTACAGTTTGTTGAAAGACAATGTATAATTCTTACGCCTAATGTTAGAAAGATGCAGACACTGCCAGATATCACTGAACATAAATAAATGCATATTCGGAACACCATTTGGGATACTATTGGGCCATATTGTATGTAAATAGGGCTTATTAGTAGATTCTGCAAAGATTGCAGTAATTGTTAACTTACAACTACCAAAAATAGTCTGTCAGCTAAGAGAGATGTTGGGACATACAGAATAATACAGGAAATTTATCAAAGGATATGCACAGATTAATGCACCAATGGAAAATTTGTTAAGAAAGGACACAAAGTTCCAATGGAATGACAAGTGTCAACACGGTCTGGAAACTTTGAAGGAAAAGATGGTTATCACACCGATATTAGTATTTCCAGACTGGGAGAAGACATTCCACGTGTATGTAGATGCATCAACCATAGCACTTGGAGCTATCTTGGTGCATCCAGGAGCGAGAGAATTGGATCAACTGATAGCATTTGCGAGCAGAAAGCTATCTGAATCATAATAGAACTATAACATGACAGAAAGAGAAGGCCTAGATATGGTTTATGCACTATAGAAATTCAAACATTAATTACTAGGAAAACATTTTAAGATGTTTACAGATCACTCTACCCTGAAATACCTAGTCAACAAGCCAGTGTGGGGGGAGAGAATCTATCATTGGTTACTACTATTTCAAGGATTTGACTTTGAAGTAATAATCAATCCAGGAAAATTAAATGCAGGACCTGACCACCTATCAAGAGTCACCAATGGACAAGAACCTACGAATTTAGAGGGAAAAACTCCAGATGCACAATTATTCTCAGTACAGATCATTGATGAACACTTTGCAAATATCATTCAATAATTGAGCACAGGTACTATGCCACATGAATATAGCACCGTGCAGAAGAAAAACCTAATATTCCGCATTGTCAACTATCAACTAATTGCAGGACACCTGTACAAAATGGGCGCAAATAGCATCTTGTGAAGGTACGTGTTAGAGCACGAAAGACCAAGAGTCTTAGCAGAATCCCATGAAGGAATAGAAAGAGGGAACTATGCAGGAAAAGATACCATGCAGAAGGTATTGTGCATAAGACTATGGTGGCCAACAATTCACATAGACTCGAAGGAGTATTGTCAAACATGCGATGTATGTCAAAGGGTAGGAAACCCCAACAGAAGAGACGAGATTCCATTAAGACCCCAAGTAACATTATAGGCATTCGACAAATGGGAAATAGACTTCAAGGGACCAATCAAACCACTAGAAAAAATAACAGGATCTAGGTACATTATCACCGTGACGGAATACCTAACGAGATGGGTGAAGGCCGCACCAGTGAAGGATTGCAGTGCAGAAACAACAACGCACTTTTTATTTGAAAAAATCATTACTTTATTTGGGTTTCCAAGAATTTTGATGAGTGACCAAGGAACGCACTTCATAAACAAAACCATCAGCGCGATGACTGAAGAGTTTGAAGTCCATCACTAGAAGAGCACACCATATCACCCATAGGCGAATGGCACAGTGGAAGCATTCAACAAAATTCTGGAGAACGCATTGACAAAGATATATAATGTCAATAGGTATGACTGGGACCTCAAAGTACCATTAGTATTATGGGCATACAGGACTACGTGAAAATATTTGACAGGGCACACGCCATTTAAACTGGTCTATGGCCAGGAAACAGTAGTGCCATTAGAATTTTTAGTACCAATCTTGCGCGTAGAAGAAATCACACAAATGACGGAACAAGGCACAGTATAAGAGAGACTAAATCACCTAATGACCATGGAGGAAGACCAGATCTTAGAAGGATTCCACCAACAAGTTCAGAAAGCAAGGGACAAATCTTGGCATGATCGACACATAAAGAAGAAAACTTTCAAGGAAGGAGATCTAGTACTGATGTATGACAACAAATCATTTCAGCATCCAGGAAAGCTAAGAATGCATTGGCTACGACCATATGAAGTAAAATATATCACAGATGGAGGAGTTGTAGAGTTAAGAGACTTATTAGGTGTAGAACTCAGGGGGATGATTAATGGGAGCTGACTAAATCTCTACAAGGACAGTCAACCAACCACCACGCAATAAAAAAAAAAAAAAACTATATCGAAAGAGAAAAAAAAGGAAAAGAACCAAAAGGAGCATAGTACCTTGGATATAGGAAGGGAATGCACACTTAGGCAAGGATAAGGAAAATGGTCACATACAAAGGGAAACAAGAGGGAAAAGGAAAGTCGACAAAAGCAATACGACAAGACAACGTTAGGCGAAATTGAAGGCCGAAAAGGACCGATGGGACATCACATTAATCGCGCCAAATGGATTTGACAAAGTAGGAGTAATGGAAATTATGAAACCGTTGGAGATGCATTGAACCGATAATTAAGGTGCATTAAACCCATAATCAAGGAAGCGTCCTCAACAAGATTTGTGGGAAAGCTATACAACACATGGATGTAGGAGCCAATAGTCTATTCACGAAAAGAGAAGAGACAGAGAATGACAGAGGCTAAGTATCACAGTGTGAATTCAGAGATATCACAGAGACCGTTTGAATCCAGTAGACATTTGACATTCACTACCATGGCACCACCCAAGCAAGCAGAAGTGAGCCAGACCGCCATGAAAACTAGAGTTAAGACAAGGTCATGAGGACAGGTGGAAGAAGGTGAACAACAACCATCGGAGATGGTTGATATTGATGAAATCCCATCCCCAGACACAGCACCGGTGAACCCTACACCCATACTAGAAGAAATCCAACAACTAGCACCGGAGGGAATGAATATGGATATACCAGTGGAAATACAGGAGCCACAGAACTAGGAAACAAAAACCTTAAAGAAGGTGCAACTAGAGAACATAGAAATAGATCTTAAAGTCAATGGCATGGTTGAATATGTCTCAACTTGGCCAGATGAGTCCCAAATGAACATTTCAGACCACCTAACAGAAGGGATGGTTGAATATGTCTCAACTTGGCCAGAATGGTGTACAGAGGAACAGCTGGAAGCCACTGGAACTTTGATTCAACCACCACCGATGAATAAAGACAAGATACAGATACCCAGGTCACCTCGTAAGAAACCTGCAGCATAAATTGTTCTATCACGCATACCAGAGGGGGTACAGGTAGGACCAGGCCTATTGGGCTTCGTAGGGAAGCTCAAATACTCTGACCATGATGTAGTAGATGAAGACAAGTTCCCAGAACTTGTGAAGAGGGTATTCTTATAGACTACAAGCATAAATAATGTTGGGGAACCGATCGATCAGCCACTCCAATGGGCAATCAGGTTGGAGAAAATAGAAATTTTAAGTCTGTTGGACCTACCACATTTTGGCAGAGGTCAACATGCAATCCCATGTGTCAAATAGTTGTTAGAATTTACGCATGGTAGGGACATATGGTTGGATAAGCTCGTCTCAATAGATATTGAGCTTATCGCAAAGATAACAGGGTTACCAATTCAGGGTATGGATCTCGCACAGTTTATGGATGATAAAGCCATGGAGAAAACACTAGTCGAAGAGATGAAGAAGAAGTATGGTACCAACAGAGGGACAAGAGGGATAATTATCAAGAGGATAGATGATTATGCAACAAAAATGGGAGAGAAAATCTTGGCCTGTAAGATGCTAAGAAAATGCCGCAGGGAAGAAGTCCCAGCTGGACTTGTTGTAGTTGCAGCTCAGTGCGCAGAGGGAGCCATAGTGAGTTGGGCACCGTACCTCTTGAACTTGTTCTTGGATGACTACAAGGATGCACAGGATCTAGGAACATAGTTTCACTACTCATGGTTGATCACATTGATAGCCTTCATGGGATGGAAAGAGCCAAGGTATGTAGTTTTTTATACCAGAACCAAACCGAATCAGGGAGCGAGATATTTTATTCTCAAAGCTAGGCCAGAGGCTAGGAGAAAAAATGCGAATGAGTCCATCTTTGAAGGATACCTACTGTTTCAGGATTAATCCGTAAGTGTGGACACAAACCGATCTCCCTAGATCCACCTGGATCTAGAACAAAGCTGGACAGAATAATACTCTTTCCCTAGATTTAGACTATTGAATGAATTAGGAGGTAAGAATCATGGACATACCTTATGAATGATTCCTTTGATCTTTGTTGTTCTAGCTTCGCTCCAATGCTCTTGTACTGTCAAGATCACAACAATACAAACCAATCGAAGTGAAGACAATTCAACATATTCAATAATCAATCTAAGTATACGATCAAGGAGTTATACAATAAAGCGACATTAGCTTTATGGGAAAAAGACATATTACTGTATTATATTGATTGAAAGCAAAGTTTACAACCTGAGCCTTGTTGTTTTCAAACCTCCTTTCGATGACCCTTGGCTCTGACACACACACTTGCTCCTTTGTATGAAGAAGATCAACCACTTTTGATAACCTTGCTAGAGTTCTTGGCTACTGTAGCATCAGTCCTTCACACAGTCTTTCACTAGTTCTCCAATAAATATCTTGCTAGTTTGATTCTAACCTTTTCCATGAGAATCCCCTCAATATATAGGAGAGAATGAATTAGTTACCTAGATAGGAATGATCCCAAAATATCTGGAAAGCCAGTACTTAGATAACCATTCGAA
>SNQJ01S0094972.1:0-22573 GCA_010110895.2 Picea sitchensis
TAAAATTGGGGTACGAAATCTTCTGGATCCATTTTGAAAAATCAAATGGATTTTTTGGGGTTCTAGTGTCTATAACTTGCACACATCACCTTGAATATGGTCTACACTCTGATACCTTTCCAATGATGCATATCATGCATCATTTTTAGTTTGTTTGCAAAAGTTATGCCTCTCGTAAGTTGACCTATCGTGTTGACCACCATCGTACGAGAGGATGCCATGTCAACTCTCATTACTGTTATATAATATTTCCCATGTGGACAGGTGAAATCTCCCTTGGATATCTAGACCCCTATTTTCCAAGATAGAAAAACAAACAAATGGACACTAACATTCCTTTAGATCTATTATTTATGCCTATAGGTAGAGAAGATAGAAGAAAGAAGTGTGACTTACTCATTTTTTACGGCTATCCTTGTTGATGTTTAATATTTGGTATTGTTGTCCAAGCTTCTATCACGATGAATAAAGTCTGCAAGGAACATAACAACTCCTTCTACTCCTACAGTATATCATTAGACAAGACCAGCTCTATCTATATACACATACATGTATAAAAAACAGTACAAAGGAAATAGGCCAAGTTATATTAATGGAGAAACATGGTGAAGCAATTACAAACCAATGTTGATGTTCCAGTAGCTCCTCCAAGCTCTCCATTCCATCCCTTTCCTGAATGTCTCAAGATTAGAATCATGATGCTTTGATGAATTATCCTTACAAGATCAAAGGTTTAACACTCTGAAATCCTTTATGTCTCCCTTTCACCTTGGAATGCACTCATTATATACGAGTGGGAGGCTTAACCACCATGAAGTATTTTAGGAAATGGTTGAGGATTTATCTCCATAAGGTTGGGATTTTGTGCCTAGGATGGAGCAAATAAGTATGGTTTGAATCCTTGACCTCTTCTTCTCGGAACTAATCCTTGATAGTGTTAGACAAAATAGTATCGTGGAGCAATAAAATAAAACAAATGCAGAAATAAAACACAGAAGATACACAATACAATAGAGACGCATATATACGTGGTTCAACCAGTGTGGGCTACATCCATAAAATAAATTGTCAGGTCCTTCCTTTTTATTATCTAGCAAAATGAAGGGAACAACCTACATCTCAACCATTGTAACTTCCTCTTATTTCTCTCACAGTCTCCTCTCTCATTATACAACATTCACGATAATACACAGCTGCAAAAAAATTCCCTCATAAAAGAGGGTTTTTCTTCTAAGGAAAAAAACCCTAAAACAACTTCTACCATCATATCTGCGACCATATAATGAATGATCCAGATTGACTATGAAATTACAATATTTTACAAGGCAATTTTTCCCAAAATTTCGCTTCAAGGTCGCTGCCCCTGAATCCCCCACCAGGGCGGCTACAAAAAATTTCGTAGCCCCCCTAATGATAGTTGTGGGGGGAGGAATCCCCCCCACATACCCTCGTTAGGGAATGGGGTCCAAGCACGGCTGAAACAAACCTTTGAATCGAGAGGATAATCAGGCTCCACAACCAACAATATCCCACTTAGAGACTAATCAAAATAAATCCATTGTTGTTGTACCTATTGGACTATACTCCACCTTGGACCTGACAAATTTCTCATATTCACCTTCATGCTTGAAGGCCAACTGAAACTGAGCAAGAACTTAGTTTCTCCCTGGTTACTCCCTTTGTTAAAATGTCTGCGGGATTTTGGCTAATATGTATCTTTTCCAACTTCAAATGTCCATCTTCCAAGACGAATCGTATGAAATGGCACCTGAGTTGTATATGCTTAGTATTTGAATGGAAGGTTGAGTTCTTTGCAAGATGACTGTCACTCTCATTGTCACAATAAAACCTGTTATTCTCATGCTTCTTTCACAATTCCTCCATAAACCTTTGTAACCAAATAATTTATTTACTAGCCTCTGTAGCAGCAACAAACTCTAATTTTGTTTTTGAAAGTGCAACAACCTTTTGTAGTTTTGAAATAAAACTTACGATTGTTTCACCTACAATAAAAACATACATTGTGGTGCTCCTCATGTTATCTTTATCACCTCCCATATTTGAATCAACATATCCCTATAAAACTATGTCTAAACCTCCAAAACATAATGCATGAGTAGAAGTACCTCTCAAATACCTGAGAAATCCACTTTTATTCCTCCAAATGTTCTTTACTTGGATTGTTCATACACCTTCTCACAACTCCAAACTGCATGTGCAATATCTTATCTTGTGCAAACCATCACATACATCAAGCTATCAATTGTTGGTGAATAAGGGACCCTGGATATGTATTTTATCTCCTCCTGTACCTTGGGACACATTTCCTTAGTTAATTTGAAATAGATGGCCAAAGTTGTACTAACTGATTTTGCATTTTGCATTCTAAACCTCTCCAACACCTTCTCTATGTATCCACCCTGAGACAATGTCAATTTGCGATTTTTCTTGTCTCTTTTTATTCTCATACTAAGGATTTTCTTTGCAACACCCAAATCCTTCATCGCAAATGAATTAGCTAATTTTTTCTTGAGCACATTTATATCCTTCATATTAGACCCTGCAACAAGCATGTCATCTACATACAATAGAAAGATAATATAGCTTCCATTTTCTAGCCTTTTAAAATAAACACAGTGATCAGAATGGCATCTACTATAACCTTGTTCTATCATAAACCTATCAAACTTTAAATACCACTGCCTTGGATATTTCTTTAGGCCATACAAGCTCTTCTTCAACCTTCATACCAAATATTCCTTCTCTTCGACCTCATACCCCTGTGGCTACTAGATATAAATCTCTTCCTCCAAATCCCCATGGAGAAAAGTTGTTTTTACATCTAACTGTTCAAGATACAAATATTCTACTGCCACAAGAATTAAAATAGTCCTAATTGAAGTTATCTTAACAATAGGACAAAATATTTCATCAAAATCTATACCTTTCTTTTGTGCAAACCCCTTTTCAACAAGTTTATCCTTGTACAGCTTTATTCCACCATCTTCTTCCTTCAACTTGTAAACCCAATTATTCTACGATGCTCTTTTTTCTGCAAGCAAGTGAACTAAGTCCCAATTCTGATTATTTACCAAGGAATCCATTTCATCTTTCATGCATTGCTCCCACTTATTTTTAGTGTCTATCTTTGTTCTATTTTTTTATCAATATGGACAAATGCTTCACAATCGAAAGTCTTTAAAAAAGGAATAGTTTACTTTTTTACATGTCCATGCCTCCTCTGGAATTCCACCATCCAAAGAGCTTGAAGGTCCTATGATTATTAAGTAAATAGCAGTATCTACATCATCTTCCCATAATTGTAAGGGAAACCTAGCATGCAATCTCATACTCCTTGCACGCTCCATGATTGTCATCTTCATCCTTTCTGACACACCATTTTCATGTGGTGTTCCTGGGACTGTTTTCTCTCTATGAATCCCATGGTATGAACTATAATCATCAAACTCCTTGTTGCATTATTCACCTCCATTATCTTATCTGAGACACTTAAACCTTTTCCCTATCTCATTCTCAACCAAAGCTTTCCATTTCTTAAAAGTATCAAAAACATCATATTTTTGTCGAATGCAATAAACCCAAGTTTTTCTAGTTGCATCATCAATAAAAGTAACATAATAATGAGAGCCACCAAGATATGATACATGAGTTGGTCCCCATACATTTGTATGCACAAGCTCTAACCTTTCACTCTTCTTTTCTTTTCCGACTTTGAGAAATCTAACACTCTTTTGTTTTCCATAAACACAATGCTCACATAAATCCAAATCAATTTGTTTAAGATCTCGCAACAAATTTATTTTGTGAACTATCTGTATCCGCTTCTCACTCATGTGTCCAAGCCTATGATACCACAGTGTTGTATCCACTCTTGTAGAATCTAAAGAGATAGAAGAATCAATATTACCAGTACATAAATATAATGTACCTACCTTCTCTACTTTTTTTATCACCAGTGATCCTTTGGTGAACTTCCATGCCTTATCTATAAATATAGATATACAACCTTCACTTGCCAATTTTTTTGTTGAAATTAGATTTTTCCTTAGATATGGTACATCTATTACCTCTTTCAATAACCATTAGTTTCCATTATTTTTCTTTATTTGTACCTTACCCATTCCAACAATTTTGCATGGTCCATCGTCACCCAAATGAACCTGTCAAAAATCACCTTGAACATAATCTAGAAAATGTATCATATGGGGTGTGGCATGAAATGAAGCCCCTGAATCTACTACCCAAAACTGAGAAATATAATCTATAGAAAGAATCAAAGCATCTTATAACACATCACCTATTACATTTGCTTCTTGATTTTTCTCGTGTTGTCCATCTCTTTGTTTCTTTGGAGCTCTGCAGTCTTTCTTCAGATGTCCTTTCTTCCCAAAATTTCAGAACTCTATCTTTCCAATTCTGAATTTGGATCTGCCATTCCTAGAATTCCCACATTTCCCTAATCCCTTTCCTCTATCCTTTTGTCTTCCCCTATTATCCATGTTTATCGCATTACCTAATGTCTAGCACCAACAACATCATCAAATTTTAGATTGTTTGAACCAAAGATAGAGTTACTTACAGCCATGACCAAGCCGTTCCATCTTTATGGCAATGAGAACAGGATTAGAAGAGCCCTGAACTCATCATCAAAGTCCACTTTTATAGAACTTATTTGATTAGTAACCGTATTAAATTAATTTAAATGATTTGCAACCAACCCACCTTCTGACATCTTCATATTAAATAATCTCTTCATTAGAAATACCTTATTGGATGCTAATGTTTTTTCATACAGTTTATCCAATGCTTCCATCGTCTCCTTCGTTGACTTTTCTTTTGAAATATTGAAATCCACCGACGTTTCCACGCTCAATCGTATCGTTGCTAGTGCCTTTCTGTCAAGAACCTCCCATTATTCATCCTTTATGGTTGTCAACTTGTTTGTTATTCTACCTAATGGTAGGAATAGATCCTTCTAATATAAATAATCTTCCATCTACATCTTCCATAACTAGTAGTTTTTACCATTAAATTTCTCGACCCTAAACTTTTCATCTTTCACCATTTCTCCCACTAAAACCAGGAACCCTTGTTTCCTTCAAGTTACCTTTATCTCTCATACTAGTTGTTAGAAAAACAGGTTCATGGAGAAATAAAATAAAACAAATGCGGAAATAAAACATAGAAGATACACAATACAATAGAGACATAGATATACTTGGTTCACCCAGTGTGGGCTACGTCCACCAGAGAAATTGTAAGGTTCTTCCTTTTTATTATCCAACAAAATGAAGGGATACAACCTACAACTCAACCGATGTAAATTCCTCTTCTTTCTCTCATTGTATCCTCTCTCATAATACAACATTCACGATAATACACAATTGCAATACAATTCCCTCATAAAAGAGGGTTGCCTTCTAGGGAAAAAAAAAACCCTAAAATAACTTCTACCATCAGATTTGTGACCTTATAATGAATAGTCCAGATTGATTATGAAATTACAATATTTTACAAGGAAATGTTTCCCAAAATTTCACTTCGGGGGCGCTGCCCCTGAATCCCCTTCCAGGGGGGCCTACAAAACAAAATTATGTCCCCCCCTAGAAACCCTTGGCGACAGTTGCGGAGGGGCAAGCCCCCCCACACCCCCCTGTTAGGGAATGAGGTCTAAGCACGGCTGAAACAAACCTCTAAATCAGGAAGACAATCATGCTCCACAACCAACATACAGAGCATTGTCAACACTCCCTATACAAGGGTAGAAGAGCATTGATAAGAGTTCAACGCTCCCTATACATGGGCAGGGGAGTGTTGACCTTAAAAAATGGTCAAAATATCAAGGTAAAAGGAATCATTTTGACCTTCTCATTATGGGTTTTTATCCTCCACAATGACTAGGGATTATGAAAAATGTTCTTCCACGGTGTCAAAGATGTGACACTTAGTAAGGTGCATACAAAACTTGATAAAGTTCATGTGACACTTAAGTGTGACACTTAGGAGTGTGGGAATTTGGTGTGTAACAGATGCCCCCTAAAGTGTGAGGTTAGAAGAAAAGTTGATGGCCGAAACACTTTACAAAAATATGCATGGGCATTGGAGTAGGAGAGCCTAGCAGAAGATGCAAACAAACATCAAACAATATATATGTATCATCCCCAAGGCAAGCATACCTATGCTCGGAGTAAACTGACTCAAAGCATGGTCATCGATGAATACACTGCGGATCCATGAAAGTACTAACTAAAGATATGGTCATTGGAGATGCAATGTGGATCCATACCTCCACGACGTGATTTGATCGTAGCCACAGAAGAATACACAGTGGAGCTATGATATGACAAAAACATAGCCATGGACCAATACAAAGTGGATCTATGTGACATCATATACATCAGTGAGATTGTCAATATGGTGGTTATACTGCAATATTCTACATATTCAAATGATTTCCATAACAACATGGGTAAAGCACATAACAGAATGAGTGCCCAACCTAGGGTCTTCATCCCAATCCAAAAATAGTACGATTCTAGCCATGTGATTATATGACTTGATGTGAAACATAGTAAAAACCACTTGATTAACTATCATTAATGTATATCGCTAACAAGTGTCAGGGAAATCACCTATGATGACAATGACTCCCAAAGTACCTTAGTACATTCCAATGAATGTGAACAAATGAGCTGAAGTCGAACATTCATGGAATCATTTGATCAGAGGCCAATGATGTAAACCTATTATCAAAGAAGAGTAGACCTACCATTGATGCATGCAAGTTCCAAGGTACTAACTGGTTTCTAAGTCTAATTCATGGATAATGTGTGGAAGTCGATAGGAACAAACTCGTAGAAGGAGGGCCATGATGTTTCCCCAATCATCGACACGAAACATACACAGAAAAATGATGTAAGACAATAGATTAAATGAGTGTGGACTGACACTAGGATGAAATATGGTAATACTGCATTGTGGGTGGTTCGAAGTGAAACTTCCCTTGAACATTATGAGGCATGACAAGTGACTTGGCAGGATTGACTTGATTGAGAGATAAACCAAAACATAATGTGACAATCACTGGGGAACTCTTCAAATGAGTCGCGGGAGTATGAGGACTCATAAGATTGGTATGACTCAAAGACACGCAGATTACCCAACTGTAAGACGAGATGCAAATAGGTGCCATGTTTAAGGGTGACAACAAATAGTTGCCATAATGTTTTCCAAAAACTTGACCCACTTATTTTAATTTGTTTCCCCCGCCATGATTGGAAAGTACCTATTTGTTTTTTAATGAGCTTGAGGAGGATAACAGATGCTCAGTATAGCTCATCTTTGATGAGTCCCTCATCATATGTTTAACGAACTTGAAGAAGGAGGGGTTCGGACCCATATGGTCCCTTCAATGCATGTTTTACGAGTCCAAAGGAAGAAAACTCAACGGTCTTTTCATGTTTAGAGAGTATGAAAAGATCTTAAACAGGACTCCATGGATGTTCTTTTTCATAAATTTGGTCCCCCAAGCCCGAAAAAGTGTAAAAAAATACAAGGGATAACTCTTCTTGTCATGATTGACTAGAGTATACACTTTTCCTAGTTAGTCTTATGAGGCCGAAAAATGGATAAACTACCACTCGAAAGACGACTCTTTGTGGTTTAATGAGATTGAAGGGCAACAAAGTATGCTCGTAATCTACCTCATTTTTTAACGATCTTGACACGGAAAGTGAATTGTACTCGAAATTGGTTTCATTTTTTACGATCTTGAAAATGAGAATAAACTATGCTCGGTGTAATACCCATGAACGAGCCTCTTCCCAACATGATGTCCAGAGGTTGGTACATTGATTGATACCTGTTGGCGGGGTTTTTTCCCAACATGGTGTTTAGAGGTTGGTACTTTTCCCCAGCGTCATCATAAGAAGTTGGTGCTTTAACTTCGGTATGATGTCTAGAGGCTAGAGACATGCCCCCCAAGCTTCAGTTCGTCTATCGACTCTTCTTCTGCTTATACTCCTGGTTACTAATAAGGATAGGTTCACCAGAGAGGGAGGAAGAAATAGGATTAGCTTATATAGGCAGAGGAAGGGAAGGTTTATGTACCAGATCTTGTGGGAGATGGGACTCTACTAGACTAAGTGACATGATGTCACCTAGTGTTTCATTGGCAGATGGGCTAGGCACTACCTGAGGATTGAATGATTCAGAGGATCATTGCATCGTAGTTGTAATCATATTTAATGTGGAAACCTCATGTGGGGGATCAGGGGTGTTGAGGAAAAGATATGAAATGATCTTACTCGAGCATTTTCAGATCTTACTTGCCTAAAGCAAGATAGACGGGAATATCACCCTATGTTTATAACCATCAAAAATTGTTTCCTAATCCACAAGTATTGGTTACAAGTTCTTAGGCTGATTTTTTTATAAATGAAAGTTTGCTAAAACAATTCAATATTTATGTAATTTTCTTAATATAACAGATGCAGAAATAAATGTAGAGACAAAAGTAAAAACACCAAGTCAATAATCAACACATATGAGACATAAAGAAATTGTTTATGTCATTCCAATTTATCAAAAGACTCGTTCTCTTTACAAAATTCCCTGAGGAATTTTGGACCAAAGTCAAACTTATATGTCCCCGATGAAAACCATACAAAAGAACTTATGACAGAAAGTAAAAAACTGAACTTTAAAATCTAGATCATCTTGCCATAGATTGTTGCCCACTCGACTCTGCACAATAGTCTTTATCAGTCATGAAATTTAATTCACAAACAGACAAGTCTACACAGACTACCAAAGATAGATCAACACCCCTAAAAACAAGTGTCTGAATGATGTAATTCAGCCCTGAATCGTGTTGTCTACAATAGGACCCTACTATCATAAAAGAGAATTAGACTTTCAATGAATTAAAGAATGAACGAAAACTGAATTATCTCAATAAAACTCAAAGAGCAGACATTTGTATGCTTTCTCCTTCTATTCTCCTCTTGTTCCTCCTTTTCCTTTTGCCTTTAAGCAATTAGAATTAGTTGAAGTAGTTAAACTACCTCTTTAGTTAAGTTAACTAAAACTCAACCAATTTTTTAGTTAAGGGGGAAAAGTAATAAAATCATAATAAGGGTTTTTAATAAATAATAACTAGTAGGTGGGACCCCTTGTGACTCCCTTTAGTTCTTTAACAAGCATAACACAACTAGTTAATCAATCAAACACATCCCTCCTTGTGGCTCCCATCATCACTCTCATAATTTGACAATTTATATCAATGATCTTTGAAATTATATCCAAAAATATATTATCCATATATCCAAAAAATAGTGTGTTGTCCAAAATTTCAGAAGTCAATTGTTCTCAACAATCAATAAATAAAGACACTTAAAACCCATATTCTCCACACTAGGAGGCAATCTTCCCCTTGTTTCTACTGTCACCCTTTGATTTATCTAAATTTTCCTTAGGCTGTGTGGAGCCTTTAGGCCTAATCTCACTGATAACATGAGAGAATTCATATCTCAAATGCATGCGGGGTGACATGGATTTGGCAGAGTTATTTGAGGGAGAGGAGGGGGCAGCAATGGCTTTTCCTTTGTCAGGTGCATGGTGGTCCTCAGTTTTTAACCTTTTGCTTGCATGGGAAGACTATATTGGTGAGTGGGCAGGGTCAGCTTGGACAATTTGATTAACAGGTGGAGGAGCGGGTAGAGACAAGTTAGGACAACCACGATGTTGGGAGACTTTCGGATGGACAATCTCTTGCCATCCGTCGTTTTCAGGGACTTTAGGTTGTAATGAGACATGAGGGGGAACTGGGATACCAAGGACATGTGGGGCTTGGAAGGGACGCCTTTCTGGCCTAGGTTGGACCACTCCTTGTCCAATCCGGTTAAAAAATCTAGCTTGAAATAGCTGGCTCAACTCTTGCGAAGTTGCATCAAAATGTATAGAAAACCTTGGCCTTCTAGGGCCCCTGTTCCAATTTCCTCTTCCTCTATTACCCTGGCCATGGCTACCTCTGCTGAAAAAGCTCATTCCTGTATGAATTATTGATTAGCAACAAGTTTCTTCAACAACCATACATGACATCTCTTTAAATATGAAACAAAGTTTGGCTCAGCAATACATCAGACTCATGCAATCCAATCCCTACAAATCGTTTAATACTTGTCAATGAGCAGGGGGTGAATAAGGGTTATGGGATATGTGAGGGATTGTATTGAGCGAAAAGTGTTAAAATGAAGGGGGTTAGATCATGATTATTGCTTAACAAATCATCAAACAATCAATTGTATCGTAAATCAAAAGAATATATCATTGTAACTCATCCATGTGCCATCCTTTAACTTTTATAATATAGAGTTTAACTTAACTATAATTTAATTTTAAGAACATGGAGTGGATAGTGAATATGGGAAGGCAAGGGGACTTGTAATGTGCGAAAAAGTGAGAGAATGGTAGGGAAAAAACGAATATTGTTCATAAAACAAATCAAGTAATCCATAAAAACAACTTTGTATCCAATACAAAAGACACCCATACCAATTAACCAATTACTGTGTGTCAAAAATGTTCATTGTCCCACATTCAATTTCTTCAAACTTCTCAATTAACATAGTCTATAATCATACTCATAATCGCTATGACTTTAAACAGTCATGTTAAGAGAAACTTGGTCTCTTTTTTTTTCCTTTCCTTTCATTTAAAACAAATCAAAAGAAACACACAGCCACATTTCTCCATCTCTATCCATCATATATCACTATAAAATATCAAACACTATCCATAATTTGCAATCGCCCAAATAAAACGTATACACGGGTCCCTTTTCCAAACTGAACAGACTTCTAATACTTGTTTGATTTCATGCCCTTTTCATTATATTAACCAATAAAACTTGTGATGAAACCATAATACAAAACCCGAGCTTCATCGTTGATGATGCAATGAAATAAAACGTGCACGATGCCTCCATATAAGACACAAGGTGAAACAACGAAATCCCAGTCAATAATTTCAACATTTTTCCATGATCCAGTTCAGGACTAGTGAAACGCATAGCAGTCACCAACTTGCAATTCACACCATGTTGTAAGAACACAATGATCCAAAGCATAACAAAAAAAAGAGGCAGCCCTCTGACTGTACATTATTACTCATCCCCAATCATAATTTTCCAACCAACTCGATCAAACGAGTTCAATATAAGTACTCAAAGAAACTGTCATAATCACTCAACTAATCTATGACAGACAACAAGATGCCCGACAAGAGTGAGAACAGTTAGGGATTATTAAAATTGGGCTTTGTAGCAATGAATACAAAGTATTAATCAAGCGTTCGTTGGGTCATCAAAAGCACAGAGAGACTGGAGGTCAAACATATCAACCAATAGGCAGAGACCCTTCGATACAAGCACAGTAGAACCATAGGGCTCCTTATAACTCTCGGTTTGTGCAATGGTGCAA
Organism: Picea sitchensis; assembly: GCA_010110895.2. Classification (NCBI taxonomy): domain Eukaryota; kingdom Viridiplantae; phylum Streptophyta; class Pinopsida; order Pinales; family Pinaceae; genus Picea; species Picea sitchensis. The sequence continues at coordinate 11,502 of SNQJ01S0094972.1, forward strand.
CAGTTCAATGACAGGTAGTGTAAGAAAACAATGCAGAGGAGAAATGAATGTCCACCGAACAGTGAAAAGTACCCCAGAGCACACAGAGGTATACTCTATGCATTTCTCAAGGACGGAATCAATGGATAACAATGCCAGTGAGAATGTTGGCCCAAGGAATAACTTATATCACCAAACAACCATATATCTTGGCATAATGGCCACCCTATAATTGACTTCCAAGATACACTGATGCTAAGACCATAAAAATAAGCCCACGGCCATGTGATAAACCCATGACCATGACTCTAGAAAATACACAGTGACCAAAAAGTAGTCTAAACATACACTGCAACCACATAGCATTTCGAATACGAGTGGACATGGTTACCCTCATAACTGTGAGGAAGAGACCAGCAAGGATAAACAGAGCGAAACCTTCCAACAAAACACAGAGCGATAATACCCATATCCAAATAAAAATTACAGAGAGACATCACAATTTTCACCACATAGAACAACCAACGAATGCATAACTCAACCAACCAATTCTTTTACCTACAAAATGAATAACCACACAGTAATTCCATAGAAAAGAACCATGCATTTACACAGTTTCCAATCTCAGGAAAACACAAACCAAAGCATTATTGAGCCATCGTTCATTCATACACAGAGAAAAATTCATGGATGGGTGAAAAGAACAAACCTATAATCAATAGCTTTAAAAGGGGCGAGTTGGTTGAGGACTTCCTTCTGAGGCTTGGATCTCAGAGCTTAACCACCAGCAAAATGAAATGCAACAATAACCATACTAGGGTGACAACTCGATGGGGGAAGTATGGAGTGACGTTCATTTACAGCACGTCGCTTCCATCTTCCTCTTCATTCAATTTGGAAGTACACGACAGCCAACAATCACTAATACATTAACCATGTCATTAATTCCAAACCATTGAAATCTACGACCACATTGCTTGCCAAATGCGCCACCCAAAAATTCATATTAACCATTTCCAAATTCCGTACCATATCATATATCCGATGCGCCCAATATAACTCAATTGAAAATTGCATAGACACTAACCATTTGTAGTTAGGATTAATACTAACTTGTTTTCATTTTAATTGCACATAACTTATAACATACCATAGTATAGGCCCTTTCTTTTGGATTTTTTGTAAGTCTCTTTCTCATTGCTTCTGTTTTATGTTGTTACTAACATATGTCTTTTGAAAGTGTAGCTAGGTAATAAAGAAAGGTGACATGATTGAACTTAGCATTGTAAATATATGCCAAACATAACATAAAATTAAAGCTTCAAATAACAGAACATCCCATAAAACGAATCATCCACCTGTCATTATGTCAAAACGAAACCAAGACTACATCATCAACCATATAAGACCCTGTAAGAAGCATCCAAATAGCAGCATAAAATGTGTGATATGACTATCTCTGATCCTCCATTCTACAAGGGGGTCCCACCTACTAGTATGATATCTTATTAGCATAGTTTAAATAATAGGCTTTAGTAATACTTTGCAGGCGAAATTCCTCGTTGTGATTTTTATCATCAACAAAATGGTGACTCCACAGGGAAATCTATTTCCAACAGATTAAGAACTCAAAATATATGGTTTTGCAGGCCAAGAACAATCGATCAAGAATATATAACCAGAATGATCAAGCAACATAAGGAAGTGAGCGGATTTAATGGGAAAATGACTGAGAATTTGGGAATAACTCATGGAAAATGTTAAGTATGAGGGGGTTTATCCATGTATGCATAATCATTCAACCAGAATTTTCTCTTGACTACAAGGAGAGAAAAAAAATTATGGACTTGCTCTTTTGAATCTCAAATGGATGAAGAAATGGAAATCACAAGTTGGAGGTAACCAATTTTCTCATAAGATAGCAATGAAAGAAGATAACAAGTTCAATGATGCCTTCAGGGGGAACATCGTAACAGTCGTGTAAGCTTGATTGTTATTGACTAACAATACCTTGCAGGAGTGTCACTGTGGCAGAACTGATCCAACATTTTATTCTTGACCAAAATTTAACTTAAAATATGAAAAGCAATAAAAGTCATAACAGAAATGGAACTGCAAAATTTAAAACAGCAAAAATAAAATGACAGAATTGCAAAAGCAGAAGGAAAACTACTAAAATGAAAGAAGAATTGAACATTGTTTTGAAAGTAGAATTGAACATTGTTTTGAAAGCAGAATTGAAAAAGCAATAATAAAAATACCAAAAATGAAAACAGAATTGAACTACTAATATACAGAAAAATCCAAACAACGTTTAAACTCTTCAAGTTGGTTCCACGTAGTGTTTTAAGTGAGAACCGTTGGTGTTGTAGGAAAATAATCGCTCTTGTAAATCCTTCATAATCTAAGAGTTTGTACCTAGGACAAAAGCGATCTTGAAAGGACCCAAACATAATTCTTGACACTTCGAGACAATTGATAGTCTTTTAAAGTACACGATTAGATCATCAAGATAGATATGAATAATCTTGTCGATCAAATCATCAAAAATTATTTGCATAGGTATTTGAAAAGTGGCATCTTCATTAGATAAGATAAAAGGCATACGTTCCTAAGCAAAGGTACCCCAATGAGTAATAAAGGTGGTTTTATATTTATCTACCCTTTTTACCTTGATTTGATTGTAACCAGAAAAACTGGCAAGTAAGGACATCATTTGTGACCCTGCAACTTGATGCAAAATCATTTCCATATTAGGGAAAGGAAAGTGATATTTTATACTAGCCCGATTTAATGCACAAAAATCAATGCATAATATGATCTGACCAGTTTTTTTCCAAACTAGAACCAAATTGGAAACCCATTCAAAATACTTGACCGAAAAGATGATTCCATCTTTCAAGAGTTTTTCCAACTCCTTTCGAATAGTTGCTTACAGTGTAGGGTTGATAGGTCTTTGTTTTTGCCTAACTGGTTTTATTCCTTCCTTGATGGGAATGGCATGTTTTATAAGAGCAGGATCAAAACCACGAAGATCCTCAAAATACCAAGAAAAAACATCTTGAAATTTGCCAAGCAGTCTGGCAAACTTCATTCTTTCTTCATCATAAAATTGGGCACCTATTTTAACATTCTTTGGAGACTCGGGTGTTCCAATGTTCAAGGAGATGGTTTCACCCACATTCCTTTTTGAATCCTCTTCCTTATGTTTCTCTTTATCGCCTACATAACTCGATGAAAATGAACTCTCTAGAGGAGGCAATCCCTTAGGAATCTTGTTATCTTCCATGGATATAATTTCCTTGGGCTTATAGGGTTCATTTTGAATGAAAGAACAGATGCTCTCATCGCTAGGGAAGACATGTCATGATTCTATATTGTCAGGGATATGTGGACGATATAGATATTGAAAAGTACAATCAAGTTTGTGTGGCATAAGTTGTCGATTAGGTGAGGCTGCAAAAATAGATAATCGTTCAGCCATTGAGTTCAATTCCCTCTTAACATGAGTAACGTTGAAAGATAAAAGATTCAAGATAAGTGCCCAAACAGTTTGGGTGTATCCTTTCATCAACTTGTTGCTAGGAGAGTATATCTTACGTACAAGGTTCACAACAAGCTCGGAATCCCCAAAAACTATAAGGTGACCACAACCCAGATTATAGGCATTTTCAATGCCTAATAATAAAGCTTTGAATTCAGTGACATTGTTTGTGCAAGCAAACTCCAACCTATAAGAAAAGTTATGAATTTTCCCCACATGAGAGTACACTATAATGCCAGCTCTGTTTCCTTCATTAGATCATGAACCATCAAAGTGCATGTGCCACATACCGTCATCTAAGTCGATTTTTTCCAATGGAATGTTATCCTCCTTGGCAAAGATGGAATACACCCCTAGGTCCTCTTATATATAATTCACATTAGGTTGTGGAACACTTTCTATGCAAGGTGAAATCCTTCCCTCTCTAAGGACTATGATGTTTTTACCATTCCGAGGAATGGATAAGTGTGTCCCATCGAATGAGAGGTATCCACATGTCAAAGCTTGCCAATCTCTTCCTAATATGATTGAGTAATTTCTTACTAGTATACCAATTGCCTAAATATTAAGGGTTGTCCTTATTTCGGGGTGTGTGAACAAAACCAAGGTCATGTCTTTGATTTCACCTATGGTCATTTGTTGTAGACTATTATAAGAGAGCATGCTTCTAGCATTTTCATTTGTACAAGACAAGCCTAGCTCTTCCATAATAAATCTTCGATATCACACTTGGGCCCGAACCACCGTCAATGAGGCAACAATGGGTGATCTTATCCATGATCTTTACAGAAATATAAAAAGGGGGATTTTTTACATGGTATATCAAGTTATGTACACCTACTTTATTTACAAATGAATCATGATCTTCATTTACCTCTTCGGAGAGGTTGGCTACAATGGAAGCTTTTCCTTCCATGAATTGTTTTAGATGCCTCTGTTGTTCAGGAAAGGCAACCATGTCTAGAAGGGTTGCATCTTCTTTGATGTTGCCCAACTGATTTAGAATATTGTATTTGGAAGAGGGGAGAGGGGAGGTATTTCCTTGACTCTTGAGAACCTTAGGAACCTGAACAGTAGTAGCTGGTGAGGATGAGCTCGGGAAAGAAGAATTGTGGGGAGGATTGTTTTGCCTTTGGGAGCATAGGATTTGTTCCTAGTATTGATGATCATGACATCTTATGGCTCTACAAAGTCTAGGACAACGATGGTAGTTTTCGGTCTTTTACCAAAGATCTTATCTCTGGTACTCTTCTTTACTTCATATGTGGTTTCCTCGTGGTGTTCCTCGCAAAAGTTACACCAACTACAAGGCATGATAGCTTTAGGTTGAAAATTATTTTCATTTGGATTTCTAAAGGGGGGTGCAGAAGAGGATGAAGCTTCATGGATAAGAGGGGAAACATTTTCTTTTCGCTCATACGCTATGATACAATTATTCATGTCTTGTAAAAGTTGTAAGAGGGTGGACATGTCTGTCTGTTTAATTAATTCTCCCTGAGGAAGACATGTTCTTTCAAGATGTTCTTCATACTCTAAGCAATTATGTAGAGTAGAACCAAGGTTATCAATGTATTTTTCCTCAAGCCTATGACTATAGGGGGAAGGTAATGCATTATAATAATGCATGAAAGCGGCTTGGTTCTGAGGTCAAATGAGTTCAGGGATTTGATTGTATAACTTTGTGAAATGCAAGTTGAAGGACTTGATGGTCTCACCATCCTTATAAGTGATTTTATTTTATTTTCGTAACTACTCATTTGGGCTTTTAGATTGCCCATAGGTGGATTTGAACCAATAGACTAACTCCTCCCAAGTAGACATAATCTTAGGAGAAAGTTCAAAGAAATTGGTTGCAGCCTTTCCTTCCAGGGAATTGACAAATAAGTGCATGCAAGTATTGTTTTCATTGTCTCCTATGTTGTGAAAGGCAATAGAAAATTCCACCAGGTGTTCATTTGTAGTGACAGTGTTATTCGCTGAAAACCTAGGAAGATGCTCTTTGAATTTAGGAAGTGGACGAGTAGCAGGTGTTAGGTTAAGAGGAGAGGAAACATGCCACAGTGTGGTTGTAGCATCTTCTTCGAATTGAAAAAACCCATATTTTTTAATGACTTTGGTGGGTTTTGTGGTAGATTGGAAAGGGACTTGGTGACTATATAAGCTACCAATCACTGATGAAGCTGAAGACTAAGAGGAGGAAGCACTTTGTTGGGTTGATAACATAACGTTCCTTCTTCCTATTTCAGCAATAGTACTAATTTCAGGTGATAAGCCTCTTCTTCTCCTAGAAACACGAGGGTCTAAGGACATGAAAAGAAGGTCAAAGTTGAAAGAAAAAGAAAGTTATGGTTGATTCCTAAGTTGTCTACGTCTAGATTCCCAACGTTTTTGGGCACTTATGTCTTGTTCAATTGCTTCCCATGAACGATTAAGTTCAGCCTGAGAATTAGCAGTGTCTAAAATGGTGTTAAACAAATTTAAAGCAATGTTGGTGTGATTTTGAAGACCGAGATCAATATTAGGCTTCCTTGCAACAGGTACAATCATTAAGAAATAAAACAGTCAAAGAATCGATATCATAAAAATACATGTATTCGATGATAATCAAGCATAAAATCAACCAGAGAGATATTGAAGATCTCCCCAGTATGGTCACCAAATAAATGTTGAGGAAAAGATATGAAATGATCTTACTCAATCATTTTCAGATCTTACTTCGCTAAAGAAAGATAGATGGGAATATCACTCTATGTTTATAGCCATCAAAAATTGTTTCTTAATCCACAAGTATTGGTTACAAGTACTTAGGCTGATTTTTTTATAAATGAAAGTTTGGTAAAAAATTCAATATTTATGTAATTTTTTGAAGATAACAGATGCAAAAATAAATGTAGAGACAGAAGTAAAAACACCAAGTAAATAATGAACACAGAAGAGGCATCAATCAATCGTTTATTTCATTCCAATTTATCAAAAGATTCATTCTCTTTACAAAATTCCCTGAGTAAGTTTGGACCAAAGTCAAACTTAGATGTCCTCGATGAAAACCATACAAAATGACTTCTAACAGAAAGTAAAAAACTGAATTTTAAAATCTGGATCAGCTTGCCACAGATTGTTGCCCACTCAACTCTGCACAATAGCCTTTATCAGTCATGAAATTAAATTCACAAACAGACAAGTCTACACAAACTATCAAAGATAGATCAACGCCTCTGAAAACAAGTGTCTAAATGATGTAATTCAGCCCTAAATCTTGTTGTCTACAATAGGACCCTTCTATCATAAAAGAGAATTATACTTTCAATGAATTAAAGAATGATCGAAAACTGAATTATCTCAATAAAACTCAAAGAGCAAATCTTTGTATGTTTTCTCCTTCTATTCTCCTCTTGTTCCTCCTTTTCCTTTTGCCATTAAGCGATCAAAATTAGTTGAAGTAGTTAAACTGCCTCTTTAGTTAAGTTAACTAAAACGCAACCAACTTTTTAGTTAAGGGGGAAAAGTAATAAAATCATAATAAGGGTTTTTAATAAATAATAACTAGTAGGTGGGACCCCTTGTTACTCCCTTTAGTTTTTTTAACAAGCATAACACAACTAGTTAATCAATCAAACACATCCCTCCTTGTGGCTCCCATCATCACTCTCATAATTTCACAATTTATATCAATGATCCTTGAAATTATATCCAAAAATATATTATCCATATATCCAAAAAAATAGTGTGTTGTCCAAAATTTCAGAAGTCAATTGTTCTCAACAATCAATAAATAAAAACACTTAAAACCCATATTTTCCACTCTGGGAGGCAATCTTACCCTTGTTGTTGTTTCCACCCTTTGATTTCTCTTAATTTTCCTTAAGCTATGTGGAGCCTTTAGGCCTAATCTCACTGATAACATGAGAGAAATCATCTCTCAAATGCATGCAAGATTATACGGATTTGGCAAAGTCATTTGAGGGAGAGGAGGGGGCAGCAACGGATTTTCCTTTGTCAGGAGCATGGTGGGACTCAATTTTTAACCTTTTGCTTGCATGGGAAGACTATACCGGTGAGTGGGCATGGGCATATTGGACAATTTCATTAACAAGTGGAGGAGCAGGTAGAGACAAGTTAGGCCAGCCACGATGTTGGGAGACTGTCGGATGGAAAATTTCTTTCCATCCACCATTTTCAAGGACTTCAGGTTGTAATGAAACGTGAGGGGGCATTGGGATACCAGGGACATGTGGGGCTTGAAAAGGAGGCCTTTATGGCCTAGGTTGGACCACTCCCTGTCCAATCCAAATAAAAAATCCACCTTGAAATAGTTGGCTCAACTCTTGCGAGTATGCATCAAAATGTATAGAAAACCTTGGTATTGTTGGGAACTAATACCCTACGGACTAACAAGCTAGGGATGAACTTGTACACAGATCATGACCTTAAAGAAACCACTTTTAACCTATCACCCCCAATACTCAAACCCCTTTTTCACACACAAGCATGGAAAATACCTATTAACCTTTTTTATCGATGTTTGATGTAGATCCTCCGTTGTGCTTTATCCACTTTCTTTCGCTGCTCCTTCCAAAGACAATCCTGCAATCAAGACAAAACACTACGCATGCATGCTATTTTTCTACCTAAGGGTTAGAGATTAAGCATAAATCAAATAAAATATGTATCACTTGTGCATTGGGATGGGAAAAGTATTCTTTTATTAATCTCAAGATGAATCAACTTACAATAATGATAGAGACCGGCCACCGTTCCTCGATCCTGATCCAGGGCTCCTCCTCTTATTTGTCCTCCAACTTCTTTGCTTGAATTCTTCTTAGGCTTGAGGAAAGGCTAAAGGGTTGGGACAAATGGATTCGGCAATTGGGCAGAGTTTCTTTGCTATCTTTTTCTCCTTCCAAATAGTACCCCTACCCCTTCTATTATAGGCTAGAAGGAGCTAGGGTTTTGGACAAACTCTCGGCCATGCATGGCTGGGAATTTCAGTTAACTGACCCATAGCTTTTTGTCCCGTCGGCAACTTTCCTGTTTTTGTGCTTTGTTAGGTAAACGCAGGCTGTAGTAGGTCTGCCAGCATTCAAACTCGTGTTGTAAGAGGCTTGCTAGCATTCCAACGAGTGCAGTAGTGGGTTAGGGTGCGTGCCACTTGTTTTAAGAGGATTTTCAAGAGTTTTTTTAGCATGGCATTGACAAGGAAGGGATATGAGTTGGCCTGATTCCTGGTAAGCATGTGAGGTGCAATTTAGGGTTATAACAGATGCCCCCTAATGTGTGAGGTCAGAAGAGCATCTGATGGCCGAAATACATTACCAATTCTTTACCAATCTGTACTGATATGCTAAATGAGTGAGCCCAGGAATCAGGAATCAGGAGGTGTCGTCTGCAAAAAAAATCAAATGTCTCACCGAGGCGGGCATACCCATGCTCGGGATAAAATAGAACCATGGCTACCAATCAAATACACTGTAGATCCATGTCCAACAACTATGAAGAGTAGTCGCAAACAATACACAGCGGAGCTACATCTCGAAATCAGAAAGATATACATATAAAGTATCCATCTCCCAGAAGCTGATTCGGCCTGATGGTTGTACTTCAGAGCTCGAGCAACAACTTCAAAATCTTATAAAACTCGGGTAGGAGTGTAATATGAGTGTATGNGAGATAGATCAGTATATCTCCATACCAGGGGTCTAAAGATTCAATCAAAAACATATCCCCCCGGCTAGGCGATTCCTCAGGCACAACGTCACCTGACTCAACCGGAAGCTCTGAGATAAGTTCTGCAAAGACCAATGACTTCTTGGACTTTGCTGAAACGAAGTCTAAGTCAAATTCTTGGAGGATGACCATCCATCTACTGATTTTTCCGCCGATAACTCATCGTGTCAACATGTACTGGAATGGATTCACGACAGCAACGACGGTGGTCTTGCAAAACAGAACATAGTGACGGAACCGTTGAACAGCATGAACAGCTGCCAACGCAAGTTTTTCTAGATGGGAATAATTAAGTTCCGGTCCTACGAGGCCTCGGCTCAGGTAATAGATCACGTATTCAGAAAACGAATCATCTTCCTGAACTAAAACCATGCCTATGGTTGACTCTGCGGCAGCCAAATATAATAAGAAATATTTGTTATAATTAGGTGGTCGTAGCAGAGGTGTGGTTGTGAGGGCATGTTTTAATGCATCGAAAGAGCATTGAGCGGCTTTGTCCTAGAAAAAGGGAACATCTTTCTTCAGTAAATGCATAAAGCCCTTGGTGATTTCGGCATAGTTGGCGATGAAGCGTCGGAAGAAGTTCGCCTTGCCTTGAAGACTTTGAAGTTGTAAGATTGTGCGTGGGGGGGGAAACTGGATTATTTCCTCCACCATGATCCTCATTGTTGATACGATGAAACCTAAAAAATGTCCTGACGTGACGCAAAAGCTGCACTTATTGGGATTCAAGCGAATCCTGAAGTGGCGACAGTGTTCGAAGATTAGTCTGAGGTGCATAGGATGATCCTTTCGCTTGCGAGAGCGTGATGCTAAATCATCTAGATAGGCCTCAACTATATGTTTGAGGTCGTGAAACACAAAAGACATGGCCCACTGGAAAGTGGCTCCAGCATTCTTGAGGCCAAAAGGCATCTTACGATAGGTGAATGTACCCCACGGACAAATGAATGTCATTTTTTGTTGGTCCTCAGGTTTGATTTGGATTTGATTATAGCCCGAAAAACCATCCATGAACGAAAAGGCTTCACAACCGGCACATTCATCAATGATCTAGTCGATGAATGGGGTTGGATAATTATCTTTTGGACATGCCTTGTTCAAATCACAGAAATCAGTACATACACGAATCGTGCCTTGTTTTTTATCAACCGGCACGGGGTTTGACATCCATTGAGTCAAATGGATAGGGTAAATGAACCCTGCCTTGAGCAATTTCTCAACCTCAATCTTGATGGTTGCTGCTTTCTTAGGATTGACTAGATGAAGTTTTTGTCGCACAGGCTTAGCATCAAGATACGTTTTGATTTCATGTTCAACTATTTTCGGATCGATACCTGGAATTTCCTCATAAGACCAGGCAAAAACGTCGCGGAATTCTTTGAAAAGATCCGTGTAAATTTGAATCTCTTCGCGGGAGCAATCCGCCCCGACGAAGACATTCTCCACGACGTAAGGGTTTCAGGAGATATCAATAGGTATAGTTTCAGCGATAGTCTCCATATTCCCCTCAGCATAAATTTCCTGTGTAGCTAAGAGGTTAATATGACACGGCTGATCTCCCGTCATGGTGATAGTGAATTCTCCTGCCTCGATTCGGTGTAACTCTGGGAGGAAATATGATCTGTGATGAAGATTGTCCCAAGGTTTTTCTGGACTAGTCATTGCTTCAATTTCTGCTTCGTCGGAAGGCAAGACTAAGTCTAATGAATCGGTAGTAGCAAGAGAATCTTGAGCCCAAATAGGCTCTGGAAGTGAATCCAACTCTCGTGCGGGAGTCGGATCAGGGTTAACTGAATTTTGCTAGACTAAAGAGTATGCTACA
>SNQJ01S0094972.1:33882-53948 GCA_010110895.2 Picea sitchensis
AAGCAACACTTTTCAGCCCTAGACTTATAGTTTGAAGCTAGCCGTTTTGCCAAAGAGTTCTAAGGAAAGAGGGAGGAGCATGAGGCCTTGCTTTTGCAACACCGGAATGAGCCTCCTCCCCTTAGGGATTTGACTTTGTGGCCCTGCCTTTGCAGCACTACAAAGCCTAACTCTCTCGTCCTTAGATTTAGATTCTCCCAAGCCATTAACCTTACTCCTTGACTCCATTTACCCTAAGGCACTAGTCTAAACCTAAAACGTTGAGATTTTGTGTTAGAAACAACCCTTTTCACACTCTTGAATTGAAACCCTAACTAACCCTAGCAATTTTTACTAACCCTAACTAGCTAGTGACATCATGCCTATTTGATCTCTTGTTTGGTATAGAACGTTGTGGCCTTGTCACCTAGAAATTGGCATTGATGTGTTGAATATTTTCATTGGTTTAATTTGCAAAACGTCCACCTCTTTGCCTCTCAAACTAACCTAAAATTAGGGCTGACGTCACCTTTGTAGCAGCAACAATATTGATGACGTCAAGCTTCTTTTTTAACCCTTGTTTAGTGTAAGACGTTGTGATTTTGTCATACAGCATTTGGCATTGAAGTATAGATTACTTTCATTGGCTTAGTGTGCAAAACGATCACTTCTTTGCCCTTTCAAAACTAATTTAGAAATAGGGTTGACGTCACCCTTAATCTGCATAGTGACGCAGCAACAATATCTATGTATGAGCACATTTATTGCATTATGATATAATAAGGATTGATTTTATACATTGAATGCCAATATCTCTTTGTATTTATTGAAGAAGTAATATTACAAGTCTTAGCTTTAATTGCAATCATTGACTTCGTCAATAATTTCATTCATTATTGCTCATATGTATTAAAGATAATCATTGATATTTTGAAGTACTAATCATTGTATGCACATTTTAGTTTCATTTTCCTTGTCTCGCAAACAGGTGTTCTTTCAGTGAAATATCTCTTCTTTGACTATCCTTTTGGCAGTAATCTGTGAAGGAAAAGCTTACCTTAACCTTTGAGCCTTATAGCCTTGACCCTTTTTCTTCAGAACCCCAGATTATTAGGGACGTCTCCCTTGGGATTAGCCACCTTGAATAGAAAGAGCTCCCCATCGAGGTGACAGTGGGTGGGGAAGCTCCTGTTACGCCAGTTTGAGCCTTGCCTTCAAGCTACTTAAACCTTTCCTACAAACTAAGCGATAACAGGCTTATCAATAGCACCTCCATTGGCATGATTTTCTCAATGAGTTTCATAAGTCTTAGCTCTGGTCGTTAGACTAACTGTATCCTTACACATAAAAAACTAAGTGGCGCTTGAGGAAGCATCCCCATGGTGGGAATGACCTGTGTTTCCCCCTTGCAGAGGGGTAGGATTTTGTGCAACCATTTGTTGTTGCTGAGATGGGATAGGTTTAGTTAATAGTGCATGTTGGGAGGTACCCTTCAGAAATTTAGTGACTTCCTCACGATGAGGTAAGTATTTTGTGTTGCGGTATTCCATACAAATCATGCAGGGAAGCTTAGGTTTCCTTTTTAGTTGGGTGTCAACAGTTTTTGTACTCTCTTGTTGGTTAGAATATTTCTTGGATTTACCCTTGTTGTTCTTCTTACCCCTAGGTTGTTGATATGAAGTAGAATGGACCGCATTCACCTTGGAGTTTTGAACGGGAGAGGAAGCAATTTTGGTGTTGATGACAAAACCCACCACACCATGGGCATGGGCTTCCAGAGCAGGTCTTAAAGGATCATTCGACGGGCAAGAAGCATGAGGGATCAGATCATAAAGTGTGTCGAACTAGGAATATACCAAGTCCAAATATTGAGCATGAATTATTGCTTTCTCCTCGGTGACAACACCTCCCATGGCGACATCTCTAGCAATGGGTGGAAATAGTGACTTGGTAAACCAATCTTCCAAGAGTTGGTCCAAAATAGTGGCTTTAATCAACCATCGTCAGTGCCTCCATTCATGAATATGATCAGATATGTGAGTGGAGTTGGATTTCTTAAGCGAAGTTAAAATCTTTGTACTGGTTTCATACCAAATCGGTAGTTGGAAATGTGTCAAAAAATCCATAGCTAAAGAGTTGAAGTCGCTAAAGGAATGTCGTGGCAGTTCAATATACCATTTCGTTGTCGCTCCTGTGAGGGTTTGCTAGAAAAGTCGTAAATGAATGGAATCATCCATCAAATTGTTTGAAGAACACTAAATATGGAAGTTCATTACGTGGTTATTAGGGTCTTCTCCAAGTCTGCCGTCAAATTTTTGGATATTGGAAGGTAGTTTAGCAAGGATTGGAGGCCAAAACAGGGCATCCAGTATGGGATCATTGGTCAAACGTGACAGATTGGGAAGATCTAATGTAGCCAAGAATGGAAGTTTTTGGTTAACCTGTGGATACTGGTAGTATCCATGTGACATAGGAACACTAGTACGACCATATACAGGTTGCGACAGAATGGAAAAAATAGTTGCTCCTCCCATGTAATGTGGCTTACTATATAATCCTCCTATGTATTGTGGTTGATATGAGGGTCCCCCCATGTACTGTGGTTGACCCAATGGTCCCCCCATGTACTACGATTGACCTGACAGTCCCCCCATGTATTTTGGTTGGCCCAATGGACCTTCCATATACTGTGTTTGAGGGGAGTGTTGTCTTGGAATCATGGGGTTCACGGATTGATTGGGCAAAGTTTATTGCTGAGGAATGTTCATTGAGTTAGGTTGACCCCACATAGGATTTTCAACTCCTGGATATGTTTGTCCAGTATACAGGCCAGTAGTAGTGGAAAAGGAAGGACCTGCATTAGCAGCTTGCCCCCAGGTTTCTTATTGTTTCCCCCAAATAGGATTTTGCCTCATAGTTGAGGGTTTCCCCCTAGCAAAAGGTTGCCCCCCAGCTGAAGATTGACCTCTAGTGAAGGGTATAGAAGAACTACCCTTTTTTTAAATTGGATATGTATGTTGAGTAGCTTGTGTAATTGTCGTTGTATGAACAATTTGACTACTGACCATCTGACCGATGAGACGACCTAGTAAAGCACTTGGTGTGTGCATATTTGGGATGAGTGAAGTAGGGATTTTACCCAACCCATGTGCAAAGAAATATTTACTCGCAAGTGGTTGCGTCGGAGTAAAATGGGTCATGGATGTTCCCAGTACAGAAGAAACACCAACAGTAATGATATGTGCCAGTGCGACTATCTCTGGGTCCATTGGGGGAATCAGTATTCCATCTATGTAATTAGAAGATAACCTATTGGTTGAACTATTAAGTAAATGATAAGAAGAATAAGCATCAAGAAATATTATGGACGGTTGTTCAACAAGTAGTGTTCCAAGTGGATATGTTAAAGGGGGATTTGTGTAAGGTACAACACCTTCTATGAAGGTTGTGACTGATTCTTCTACGTGTTGGCCACTTCCAGGAGCTACACTCTCAGTTTCAGAAGTTTTTTCTCCAACCATTCCTTCGTTAGAAGAGTCGTGTTGAGGTTCCTGAACTTCAGGATCCAAACCTTGCATTCTGGGAGATCTTCGAAGCCCTTGATCGGACATGGTGAAAGTAAAATAACAATTCTTAAGGCCAACTACAAACTCTGAAGCACACACCCCTGGAAAATATCTATAGGTAATCAACCAACAAAACAATATGTAAAAGGATATTTTGAAGATGGGATGTCAAGTTGGAATCCAAGATATGAGAAGCAGTTACCCCAAACTCCATGTAATATCCCTTCTTGATGCAACCAACCCTCGCTTCACGAGGTCACCCTCCAAGGGTGCTAAAATTGTGATGCCACTTCTACCCCAAGTATCATGGGAATCCCCCAATAGTCACCTATGTAGATACCTAGGAAAGGCCACTAAGGTTACCAACTCGCAGTCAGCCTCTGGGGGGTACAGTTGACAGTCAGTACCGATTGTATGGGTAGGATAACAAAGTTTGAAGCTCTTTCATAGGACTAAAGAAAAGTGGACTAGTAATACTCCTAAGGACCTCGAATGGATTCTAGATTCACAAATCACCGATACCAATGAACCAGTAACACTCAAGAAAAATCCCCAATATACGCTCTTTCCACTACGATTGGTCGATATTTGGAGGGGTAATCTTCGTTGCTCTTCCACACATGACCTCGTGTTTATCCCCTATGTAAGAGGGGGTTCTTGGCTATTCCTATACGACATTTGGATTTTTTTCATTCTTTAGTGTTCTACAGTCTTGTTTAGTAATCTTGGACAATTGACTCACTTTTCCTAGTCCCAATATTCTAACCCTATGCTATTGTTGGTGTACTATAAACCAAAAAATGTCTAGTTTGTTTTATTAGCGTGCTGGTTTATTTTAATGTTTTTTATTACTCGGAAAGGTCAACAGAGATGAAACTAATGATGTGTGAGACTCAGCTCCAATAGAATGAAAAAAGAATGAAATGCGAACATTTATTTTCGATGAATTCTATCTATAAGAAGGAGAAGAGTTATTTTCTTCTTAAAATAAACAAATACTCAATATAATGCAACTTTTCAATTTTCCTCTTAAATGAATAGAAGAATGATGCCAAACTATCAAATAAATGTTTCTGAAATCTGAAAGCAAATACAAGGCTAGCTCTTTCAAAACGTGTACCAAAACAAAGCTTCTAATAATGCAAAAAAATCTCTTTGTTTGATTGTATATGCAATGAAATATCTTCAAATGCAAAACTTTTATGCTTCCTAACTTTCAATTAGAATAAAAGAAATCAATGTTTGAAACAAAGGAACGAAGCAAAAAGAAAACAAACAAAGTTCACTCAAAATTTTGAAAAGAACTAAAAGAATTCAAGTGTGAGAAAACTTTGTCAATCAAGGACTCAAAATTGTAAAAGAGAAAGGAAATCACTGTTTGAAAACCTTGAAAAATGAGTAGAAAAAATTCCAAGTTCCAATTCCAAATCAATGAAGAAAACTTCAAATTAAGTTTTGAAATCAAGATAACTGAAGTTTGAAAACCTTCATGATGAGGATCAAACCACTGGTAAGATAGACTTTGGCCAAAGGATCAGGTTAGCCCAAGATAGTCATGCTCATTCCATAATTTTGAAGGACTTGCAAGCTCAAAAGAGGCAAGAAAAGTTGGTGATCACAATTCTTTCAATCAAATAAAGTCATAACCAAGATCAGAGGACTCTAATGCAAAGATCTAAATCTAGAATTCGAGGAGAAGAAAGCAAAATTAGATGAAAATTCACCCAAGAAGGAGATCAATTCTCCTATAATGAAGCAGACATGGCATTGAATAGGGGTCAACGCTCCTCAGGACACTAGAAGGAAGCGTTGATAAGTGTTTTCAACGCTCTGTGGGTCACTGTGGAGGAGCGTTGATGTATGGAAGTGCTTAAAACAATGCCATTTTTTCCCATATTCAACAGAAAGTAGGAAGAGTTCAAATAACAAGCATCAACACGAAAAATATCAAAGGACAACCAAGATTCAAAGGGCTAGAAACCTAGGAACAATCAATCCCCAGTGGAGTCACCAATTTTATGTTACAGAATATTTCCCTTGCGGATAAGTGAAATCTCCCTTGGATATCTAGACCCCTATTGTCCAAGACAGAAAAACAAACAAATGGACATTAACATTCCTTTAGATTTATTCTTTATGTCTATAGGCAGAGAAGACAGAAGAAGGAAGTGTGACTTATTCCTTTTCGAATATTTTCCTCACTGATCTTTAATCTTTGGTCTTATTGTCCAATATTCTATCACGATGAAGAAAGTATGCAGGGAATAGAACAACACCTTCTACTCCTACAATATATCATTAGACAATATCAGATCTATTTATATAGACATACATGTGTAAATAATAGTACGAATAAAATAGGCCAAGTTATATTAATGGAGAACCATGGTGAAGAACTTTTAAACCAACGTTGGCATTGTAGTAGCTCCTCCAAGCTATCCAATACATCCCTTACCTGAATGTCTCAAGATCAGAATGATGATGCTTTGATCAATTCTCCTTACAAGATCAAAGGTTTGACACTCTAAAATTCGTTCTCTCTCCCTTTCACCTTGGAATGCACTCATTATATAGGAGTGGGAGTCTTAACCACCTTGGAATCCTTTATCTCTCCCTTTCGCATTTTATCTATTTCATGCATAAGTAGAAAATAAGTAACTAAATATTCTGGAATATAAAGGAATTTAACCTTCATAATGTAGATTTTAGTTTTATTTATCAGATCTGTTGTGACGAACTATTCCAGTGGAATATCCACGATAATTTATAGATCATATTGGTATTAGAGCATGTTTTTCTTTTGGGTATTTGTGGGAATTTGTAGGATCTAGGAATCTACTTAAAAAGAAGTCTGAAAAAACCCTATCCATGGCAGATGAGTCTATTCATAACAACCCTCAAGATCCATTAGAAAAGAGATTTGAGAGGTTGGAAGCACAATTTTTTGACAATAGTCGCAATATGAACCTCCTCATGGTGGCTCTAGAAAGCAAGCTCATATCATTCGGAGATGATTGAGTCTCTAGCTCAAAGATCAGATCGGAGGGGAAATCAACATATCAAGAAGACTCGAGAAAGGAGTCACGTAAAAAATCTAAGAAAGAGCAGTTGAGTTTGAGTGTCGTCAATCCTTCACATTCCCTATTCAATATAGAAGTGAAAGTGAACATAAATCCATACCAAGGTGAGATCGATGCATTAAAACTAAATCATTGGTTGCAACAACTAGAAGTTTATTTTAGCGTTCACCATATAGAT
The DNA here is from genome assembly GCA_010110895.2 of Picea sitchensis. NCBI lineage: Eukaryota > Viridiplantae > Streptophyta > Pinopsida > Pinales > Pinaceae > Picea > Picea sitchensis. Next base: position 40,686 of record SNQJ01S0094972.1, read on the forward strand.
GAAGAGCAGAAGATTTAATTTGCTAGATTGAAGTTAGAGATCCATTCTTTAACCTGGTGGGAAATCCATACAGAAACACATAGGTTGGAGGTTGATCCACCAAAAAATAGGTGGGAGGACTTCAAAACCTTCATCAAGTCACAATTCTACCCTATTGGGTACGTAGAGGACAAATGGATCAGTTGGCCGCCTACTTCAGACAGAGGTAGGGATAGAGTGTACAAGAGTACACCATCGATTTAGGAAAGATGGCCATCATGTTGGGTATCTCTCCCAAGAACCCAGATGTATTTCTCAAGTATCTGGGGGGTTTAAAAAGTCATCTACAAAAGCAGGTGATGTTATTCAAGCCAAGGACAGTGGATGAGGCGTGTCTATAGGCACAATACCTGGAAAAAATAGGCCAAAAGAAGGGACAACCAAGTGGTTCGAAGTAGAAAGAGAACTAGGAAGCTTCCAATTAGGGGAAGAAGAAGTGGAAAGGGGGAAAATATAAGAAGACATCATCCACTACACATCAGTGCAAAGATCCCAACAACCATTGTAGCCATTGTAACATTGATGGCCACACAGAGGAAAAACGTTTGAAACTACATCCAGAGCTGAATCTCGAAGAACCATAAGAAGGATGGAAAGAAAAAGAACCTTTTAGCCACATATTCAAGAAATCAAGTTGAAAGTAGCTCAGATGTAAATGAAAATAATTTTTGCACATATATTCAGAAGGAGGTGAACTTGAGTAGCCTTCATCACTAGGAAGAGAAGGAGACGACCAAGCTCTTCCATGTCAAGAATACCAAGATAGATGCTTTATTTGACTCTGGTTCATAGGCTAATATCATATAAGGGGATCTGGTTAGCAAGATTGGATTGGAGGTTCATGATCATCCTAGACCCTATCCATTGGGTTCGAAAAACAAGGATGTAGAGATAAAGATACCTAAACAGTGAAAGATTAAATTTGTTGTGAGTGTTGATTTTATTGATGAAGTGGAATTGGATGTAGTACCCATTGATGTATGTGGAGTAGTGTTTGGAAGCCCTTACATGTATATGAGGGATGCAATCTTCATGCGGGGAGCCAACTAGTATCGACTGATCAAGGATGGGAAGTCCTGCATCATCAACACGCATAAAGGAAAGTCAAAGATCTCACTAGTAAGTGCCAACCAAGCCAAAAAGTTGATTAGTTATGTCAAGAAATATGCTTTGATTTTATTAATAGAAAATCATTCTGATGATGAGTCGTTGAGAGTGAAGGCATCCCTGGAGGGGTGTAATAAAGAATAAAAGCATCATTTGGAGGATTTGCTACAAGAATACATAGGAGTGTTCCAGGAGCCTAAAGGGATGTCACCCAAGAGGGATGTGGAGCATGAAATACAATTATTGCCAGACTCCCCATTACCGAATATTGGGTTGTATAGATAGTATCTTCTATAAGTGAATGGATTGAAGAAGTAGTTGCAACAGTTTTCAAAGAAAGGTGTGATTTGACCAAGTAAATCACCTTGTGATCCACCCATCATAATTATTCCCAAGAAGGATGGAATTTGGATAATATGTATCGATTACCAGGAATTGAACAAGATTACACTAAAGAATCGACACCCTCTACTAAGGATTGATGATCTCTTGGACCAGCTACATCACGTCAAGTACTTTACTAAGCTAGATTTGAAATCAGGATATCACTAGGTACAAGTCAAAAGGAAGATACCTAGAAGACTTCCTTCAAGATAAGGAAAGGTTTGTATGAGTGGTTGGTTATGTCATTCAGTTTATGCAATGCATCAGTTGTTGGGTTGTTATATTATTTGTAGTGAAATTCTAGTCGAGGTGGATCGAATGATAGTTAAAGTCAAAGTTCGAGGTGGTTCTACCAGGTAAAGTTGAAGTTGAAGGAACCCACAGCAAGTTGAAGGTCGAGGTGGTTCTACCAGGTAAAGTCGAAGTCGAAGGAATCCACATCAAGTCGAAGGTCGAGGTGGTTCAACCGGGTAAATACGAATTCAAAGAAATTGACAACAAGTCAAAGACATCGACAGCAAGTCGAACAAGTCAACTGACAAGAGTTCGACAGATGGGAATGTGGCAACTGACTGAAGATCAAATGGAGGTCGACTAGTAATCCTACTTGGTAGTCAACTATAACAAAATCCTCAGATTTGCGAGATTTGTAGCCAATGATCTGTGTGGATCTGTAATCATTTTGGGGAACCTTTTCTTTAGGGTTTTCCCTACTACAAATCCTATAAAGAAGGTGTGTTTTAATGTTGTAAAGGTTGATCAATGAATCAATCAATAATCGTAGAGGTTGTTGGTCATGTAGATGTAAGTCGAATTGGCTATAGTGTTGTTCTTGTGTAATGCAATAGGGTATGATGTCGAATTGGATACAAGATTGTTCTTGTGTAATGAAAGAGGGTATGATGTTGATTGTGTCTTAGGTGTGGACCAAGGTTAGACATGTAACCTTTTATTCTGAATGAATAAGACAACAAGAGAGAAAATGCTCAAGGAATGTTGGTTTTCCTGATTTGGGTTTCCAGGGTAAAATATATGTGTACTGTGTGTTTTCTTTGTCATTTACTTCCTGATTAAATATTTCTTCCTCTCTTCTGTTAGGTTTAGCATGGAAGTGTTTCTCATTTCCTAACATGTGGTATCAGATCTTGGTTTAAAAACCTTGGATCTGAGCTAAACCCTAGGTTCAGTAAGAGGCATAACTCAGAAATCTTTAAAGATTGTGTAAAGAATGGAGAGCAACTCAAGCATAGAGATCGAAAAATTCAATGGCCAGAATTTTGAGATTTGGAAGCTTAAAATTGAAGATCTCCTTGTACATCAAGAACAATAGAGAACAGTTTGTCCAGGTATCATGCCGACAAGTATAAATTCGAAAGAATGGGAGAAAATTGAGAGAAGAGCAAGGAGTAGGATTTGACTCTGTCTTGCAGATTCAGTACTATTGAATGTCTTAGGTGAATATTCACCCAAGAAACTGTGGGACAAGTTGGGGATCTTGAACAAGTTGAAATCTCTAGTAAATAAGTTGTTTCTCAGAAAGAAATTGTATCTTTTGAGGATGAGTGATGGCAGTTTGGTCACTGAGCATTTAAATGTGTTTAATACCATCATAATCCAGTTATATTTTGTGGATATTAAAATCACTAAGGAGGAGAAGTGTATTACCCTATTATGTTCCTTGCCAGACTCCTATGATAGCTTGGTCATGGATATAGGGAGTAAAACAACCACATTAGCGCTCAAAGATGTGGTTTCATATCTATTGTCAGAAGAAATGAGAAGGAAGAACATGGAAGGATAGACCAAAGATGCTTTAGTGGTGAGAGGTTGATCGGTTGATAGAGATAAAGGAAAATTCTATGGTAGAAAGTCTAAGTTGGAGGGTAGATATAAATCCTCTTTTCAGTTGACAAGAAGATGTTGGAAATTCATTAAATCTAGGCATTACAAAAGGGACTACAAGCCAAAGGAAATGGAAGTTAGTATGGGATCCAACGAGAAGCATTTGAATGAGAGAAGGATGACTCTAGATCACGGACGCGATGTGTACATGGTGTCGACCAGTACACAGTCGGATCAAGATGTTTGGTTGATCAAATCAGGAGAATCCTATCATATGACACCACATAGAGAATGGTTCTATGAATATGAATGATGTGAAGGAGGAAACTTGTGCTTGGGAGATGACTCGACAGCCAAAATTGTTGGACGAGGAAGAGTTCGACTGATATTACAGGATGGAAGGAGTATAAACCTTCCAGGTGTGCTACACATTCCGAGTTTGAAAAAAAACCTGATATATGTCAGCAAGATGAGTGATGCAGGAGTGTACACTCTATTTCAAAAGGATTTGTGCAAGATGGTCAGAGGTGCAATGGTCTTAATGAAATGAGTTCATATTGGAACCCTATACAAGTTACTAGAGAGTGTCAACTCAACTAGATGCAACAACATCGCTTCTCTTAAAGTCGACTTGGCTTTGACTTGACTCAAATTGACTCGGGCTGAGTCGATCCAAACTGACTTGAAAATTCATCATAAAGTCGACCCGACCATGCTATGGCATGAGAGGATGGGACACATAGGAGAAAAAGGACTTCGATCTATGCATAACAAAGGTATGGTAAAAGATTTTCCTTAATGTAATTTAGAAGTCAACTTTTATGAACATTGTATATATGGTAAAGAAAGTCGAGTGAGATTCCCATATGGAGCGATAAGGGAAACTGGGATTCTATAATTGGTTCATAGTGTTGTGTTTGTACTTGTTTCAGTGCCTTCACTTGGTGGATCCCTGTATTATTTCTCCTTCATAAATGATTTTTCTAGGAAGACATGGATATATTTCCTGAGGAAGAAATTAGAGGTTTTCAAGAAATTCAAAGAGTTTAAATCTCTTGTAGAAAACCAGACAGATAAGAAGACTAAGGTGTTGATAACTGACAACGGTGGTGAATTATGTGGAAAGGAATTCGATCAATTTTTCAATCATTGTGGCATAGCACGCCACAATACCCCACAACAAAATGGAGTTGTTGGGAGAATGAACAGAACATTGATGGAAAAGGCAAGGATCATGCTCAGTGGTGTTGGGATCGCACAAGAATTCTAGGTGGAGGTAGTTGACACTACAAAATATCTAGTGAATATGTCTTCTTCGTCAGTGCTAGTCGACATGACTCCACATGAGGTATGGTCAGGTAAGAAGCCCTCAGTTTCACATCTCAAAGTATTTGGTTGTGATTCATTTTTGCATGTTCTCGAGGAAAAGAGGAGCAATATGTACAAGAAGGTATTCAAGTGTATTTTCATTGGATACAAAGAAGGAATTAAAGGATATAAGCTATGGGATCCTGCATCAAGGAAAATAGTGTACAGTTGAGATGTGGTCCTCGTAGAAATTGGAAGTAATTTTGATCCTAAAGGAATTGTTCAAACTGATAATAATCCAAAGAATGTGCGGTTTGAACTAAGGAACAAAGAACATGATTCATATGAGTCATCTGAATCAGAAGAAGAGGTGGAATAACCAACCCTGGTTGTAAGTAGGTCAGAACGAATAAGAAAACCAATCAAAAGGTGTATTCCTCCTGACTTTTGTTCTACATTCATGTTAAGTGCCATCGATGATAAGGCCATATCAGTCGGGAAGGTAGTCAACTCAGGAAGGATGCCATGGTCGAAGAGATGGAATCCTTGCACAATAATGAGACATGGGACTTAGTCAAATTACCTAGTGGAATAAATCCTATTGGTAGCAAATGGGTATTCGATAAGAAAATGAAGACAACAAGTCAAATCAATAAATTCAAATCTCGGCTAGTAGAAAAAGGATATTCCCAATTCGAAGGAGTCGACTTCGATGAGATTTTTTCCCTTGTTGCAAAATTAACTTCCATCAGAGTACTAATGTATCTGGCTGCAACATTTGATCTAGAAATAGAACAGATGGATGTAAAGACAATGTTCCTACATGGGGACCTGGAAGAGGAAATCTACATGAAACAACATGAAGGATTTGTAGTAAAGGGAAAGAAATATTTGGTGTGCAAACCGAAAAGATCCCTTTGTGGTCTAAATACCCAGGATGCGGTACCAAAATTTCAACACATACATCCTTAGTTTGGGGTTTGTTAGAAGCAAAGGTTATCACTTCATATATTCCAAAGAAAAAGGTGGGTGTTTCATATATGTAGCATTGTATGTTGACGACATGTTGTTGATTGGAAACAACGTGAATGCAGTAAAGGAGGTGAAGAAGTAGTTATCCTCCAAGTTCGACATGAAGGATCTTGGTGCAATGAACTTCATTCTGAGAATGGAGATTAAGAGAGATCAAGCAGCTAGAAAGCTTTGGTTGAACTAGACAAAGTATATTGAAATAATTTTGAAATGTTTCAAAATGCAGGATTTCAAACTTGTGAAGGTTTCAATCCCTTTGGGAGCAAGGCTAATTGTTGAACAGTGTCCAAGGACACAGGAGGAAATAGAGGGCGTGTCACGTGTTCCCTATGCAAGTGTTGTTGGTAGTCTAATGTATGTGATGATCTGCACTCGACTAGACATTTCCCATGCAGTGGGAGTGTTGAGTAGATACATGTTGACACTTGGGAAGGAGAATTGGACAAATTTCAAGAGAGTATTCAGGTATTTGCATGGCACAAAATATTATGCTATATGCTACCAAGGAAAACCTAGAGGAAATAGTGAATTAAATGGACATGGCTTTGTCGATATCGACAAGGATGGAAATATATATCGACGGAGGTCGACCAGTGGATATGTGTTCAAAATGTTTGGTGGAGCAATCAGTTGGATGAGTAAGTGACAGGTATTCATAGCCCTATCAACAACAGAATCTGAATACATGGAAGTCACTCATGGAAGCAAATAAGCAGTATGGCTACAAAGGTTGTGTTCAGGAATCAAGTTTGAGCAGAGATCTAAGAAGATAAGTTGCAATAGTCAAAGTGCAATACTTCTAACAAAGAACTCAGCTTATCATTCTAAGACTAAGCACATTGGTGTACAATACCATTTCGTGAGAGACATGGTGGAAAGAAATAAGGTGTTGTTAGAGAAAGTAGACATGTTGGAAAACATAGCAGACTCTTTGACCAAGTCTGTGAGTGTTGTAAACTTATCTTGGTGCAAAGATGTAATGGGCATTGTTTCCCTGAGTCTGTGAATGAGAGTTCAAAGGTCTCTCGGTTTCAACAAAGAAGACAACAAGTGGGAGAATGTTTGGTTGCTATATTCTTTGCAATGAAAGTCTAGTCGAGGTGGATCGACTTAAAGTCAAATTCGAAGGTCGAAGGAATCAACAGCAAGTCGAAGGTTGAGGTGGTATGACCAGGTAAAGATGAATTCGAAGACATTGATATCAATTCAAATAGGTCAATTGACAAGAGGTTGACAGGCGGGCATGTGGAAACTGACTGAAGTTCGAATGAAGGTCGACTGGTATTTGACTAGTAATTCGACTTGGTAGTCGACTATAACAGAATCTCGAGATTCACGAGATTTGTAGCCAACGATTTGCATGGATCTGTAACCATTTTGGGGCACATTTTATTTAGGTTTTTACCTACTGTAAAGCCTATAAAGAGGACGTGTTGTAATGATGTAAAGGTTGATCAATGAATCAGTCAATAATCGTAGAGTTTGTTGGTCATGTAGATGTAATTTGAATTGGCTACAGGTTTTTTCTTGTGTAATGCAAGAGGATATGATGTCGATTGTGTATTAGGTGTGGACCAAGATTTGATATTTAAGCTTTTATTCTGAATGAATAAGATAACAAGAGAGAAGTGTTAAGATGATAGGTATGCTCATTTTCACAATAGAAAATATCACTATATTGTCACCCAAACATAGGCACTAGGCCACCCTGGAGCACCTTAAGCTTGACATCTAGAATAATTACAAGAGCAAGCACTAGAACAAATAGCCAACCAAGATAGCAGACCTCTCTCCAAAGCTAGTGCACCAAGTAGAGAAACCAAAACCATAAGCCAAAGACCAAGTCACCACTGTAGTAGTTGTGTCTCTCCTCCAGTCATGCGCACCACTAGTCCTTATGAGGTCGTGAGAGTGAGTGAGACCAAATGAGCTCAAGCACCCTCTATTTATAGTGCTTCAAGTCACCTAGTTGGGTCGACTTCTCTTCCTGGAGGCTAATAACTTAATCTTAGATTTTCTCTTGAGCCGACATGTCTTCTAGGGTTCTTATCCAGCCATTTAGGGTTTCTCTATCTTTTCATAATATTCTAGTCTCGTCAAAGGTTACACGTGGAGGTTAATACCTCCCGCAACTACCATAACATCAACACTCCCTCCTATCTAGGGAGGTATTATCGGTAATGTTCTTGATCACAAACAGACCATTCTACTGGTAGCATCATCATAGCCACACCGACTATCTCATGATCACATAGATCAAATCACGAGCATCATCATCACTATCCATCTAGTTGGTAATCATCTCCAACACTAGTGATAGTCTCCAGAGCAATCAGATACAATGACATCGAATAGAACACAATTGTGTCTATCCATAGTAGTATACAACTACTATCCAATGGTACACAACCACTCCTAGTAGCACATGGCTACTAACCAGTGACACACAGTCACTACCAGTGGAACACATCCACCACAGTAGCATATATCTATTTTCCAAATACATACAGTCTCTACAACAATCAAATCATATCATCTAATATCATCATGCATCAACAATGTCATCAACTGCATCACCTCTAAGTCGTACTAGCATGATGTGAATGCATCATATCTAAGTTGTACTAGCGTGATCTGGAGTATCATCTACATCATCTCTAAGTCATACTAGAATGACATATCTAGCATGGTTCCAATGCATCATATCTAATTTGTATGCCACCTCTAAGTTGTACTTGCATGATGTAGATCAGTGTCTCACTATGTCACCTCTAAGTTGTATGATGATCTCTAAGTTGTACTAGCATGACATATCTAGCATGATGCCAATGCATCATATCTAAGTTGTATGCAATACCTAAGTTGTACTAGCATGACATGAGCCATCTGCATCACCTCTAAGTTGTATGGTCATCTCTAAGTTGTACTAGCATGATGTCAGTACATCATATCTAAGTTGTATGTCCATATCTAAGTTGTACTAGCATGGCCATATCTAGCATGATGTGTCTCACTAAAATCATATCTAAGTTATACTAGCATGATGGAAAATCATCATATCTAAGTTGTATGTCCACCTCTAAGTTGTACTAGCACGATGCACCTCGGGCCACTATATCATCTAGAACTCCAACCATTTGTATCATATCTAAGTTGTACTAGCATGATCATAACTAGCATGATGCAAGCATCATCTCTGGATTGTACTAGCATGATACAAATTTGCAGCTCACTGGCAGTCCATGATGCCACATATCAGTGCTCCCTCCCAACCGAGGAAGTCATCTCCTCCCTTTCAACTAAGGGATCAATATCTATGAGCCACAGCTTGTCCCTCAAGTATGCAAACTTTATCTTGGACAAAGGCTTCGTAAAAATATATGCATTATGATTATTAGTGGAGACATACTAGAGAACCACTTCTCCCCTCTGGACTTTATCACTGAGAAAATAATACTTGATCTCAATGTTCTTCAACCTGTCATGGAACATCGGGTTCTCTGAGAGCTTTACACAACTCTGGTTATCACAATATATCACGGTCAAATCCAGCACCTGATCAAACAATCCAGAAACTAGATTACGGAGCCACATTGCTTCCGTACAAGCATCAAAAGTTGTAACATCCCCAAAAATAAATTAATTTTAAGTCTGAAATTACTTAGAAATTTATTTCCGTTTTTGGTAAATTAGAAATTGGAAAATTATTGCCATTTATGGAAATTCCAAATTTCGAATTTAGTTAATTGTAATTTATAATTATGACTGTTGGGAAAAGATATGATTTGATCCAACTAACTCTTTGACTATGAAACTTGTAAGAAAACAAATATTTTTATATTTATTGTTGATGGACAAATGGAACAGCTAGGTTGAAATCAGCTGACCATGACTCCATGAGTGGGGAACATGTTGGAACTACCTTAGGGATGAATGCTACAAGTGGAAAATCAAGAATTTGGCCATAGGCAACCCCTGAAAATCAGGGATTTGCAAAGCTACAAAAATTCCCCAAGGGGAAAAGACCTAAGCACAAATGTTTTTGGGGGCATATATGGCATATGGGAGGAGGCGGGACGTTGCCTAGTATGTTGGGGAAATAATAATCTCTTGTTGTTATGAACATTGGATTATGAGTGTGAGGCGAGGATAAGTTTTATGAGAACTGGAGAAGGATTATAGCTTAGGAGGAGTTCTAGAGTTTGCCCTCATGGATTCATGGTCAGGCTAGGGGGTGAACGGAGCAAGTAGAATTGGTTGTTTCGTTCTAAGGTTGGGAGGAACTTGGTTGTTCCATTTGTTGTTTGGCAACTTGCTCAGATATGTTCATCTACTCTTTCTCTAATTATATGTTCTTGATTTAAATGGTTGATAGAATACATCTATATAATTATGGGTGAATTATTTTCTGTTGACTGACTTTCTAAGCGGGAGTCGTTTGATTTAATGGTTGAAAGAGTATATCTATTTTTAATTATGTATGACTTATTTCTATGGAATAAATTACGGATGGATGGAAAACAATTGTAGGATAAATCCTTACGAATTTAATTATATGTGTCAAGTAAACTTCCTGTGTATCTTAACTATGAATAGAATCAGATTTATGTAAACATATTGGGGATGCATCCAGTTTAAATAAAACCAGTCTGATTCTACTTCTAACAGTACATACCTGTGTTTATATATGTATAGGAAAACAATTGAAAGAAATCGTTCAATACATAAATTTCTAAAGAAAATGTTGAAAAGTACTTAAGGATTAAAAGTGTATATATGCATACGCGTATTACTGTAAGGAATTACATAGAGTCGTATCACTTGAATATCTAACCGTATCATTATCAAAATCAGACTTGTGATAAATATATATATTGATATATATATATATATATAAATATATATATATTGATATATATATATATATATATATATATATATATATATATATATATATATATATATATATATATATATATATAGAATCAGGCAAAAGGTTTTATAATCTGTTTAAACATCTAATGATTCATACAATAAGAGTCTCAACGATCCTATAGGAAGGTAAATATATCTTTCCCTTTTATGCCAGTGGTTTAAGCTTGTCCAGTTCAATCATTTACAGAGCAAACTCCTTTTCTGATATGAATAACGTAAAAGCAAAAACTCAATGAACTTAAGGAGCATGAATTTCATAAACACACAAATATAAATACATTTACACATTGTTGTAGATTGCAAATGTACGGCCACAGGAGTTAACAAAAGATTGTCCAATTTGTATAAAGATCACAGTAGACCAGAAGAAGTATCAATATAATTTCAGTATCCGAGTTCATATACTATCAATATAGAGTCCTAAGTTATACATTGAAAACAAGTAGCCACGGTCCTACTTCCTTTTCATTATTGCAGAAAAGAGAAATTGGTATTTTAAATACTTATAAACATCTCTTAGAGGCAGATCGATACTTAAAGGAAAAAGTCTTCAACCCTACATAACATCTTTTGAATACACAAATAACCTGCTATTACAGGGTCTAATGTAAAATGCCACGATGACTGTATTATAGGATAAGATAGTTCCTTTCGACAAAACCTGGATGGGAAATTTTCAAGAAGACATTGTAATATGGAACCCGAATACCTTTTGCACCAGAAGCTGTCCTTGAAATCCTGAGAATTTGAATTCCACATAGACCTGCAAGAAAAAACAAGAAAGGTTAATTAATAACATATTAAAGTGAATAACAATTCAATGTTGAAACGTAGAGTAATTATCAGGGTAAATGATTTCAAAAGAATCAACTTAGATAAATACACAGATGAAACTTAGTTGTGATTTGGGATCTGTCGTCCTATCTGCATCGTTGAAGGAGTCATCCACAAACCAAAGGGGAGAAGGGGACCAAGGTTGGCATGATGGGTACCCTCGCAGCAAAAAGGGGTCCCATCATTAGATCTCGGTAACAAATTCTTTAAAAACATGAATGACAGTATGAAAATAAAGAAACTATTTTTTCAACCAGAGTTTGATTCAAGAGCGTGTTGGCAAATGTTTAACAGGTAGCGTATGCTTGTCATTGATGGAAAGTACAACAGTGAATATGGCATGAGTATAGGAAGAATGTAACAGATGGGCATCAGAAGCAGTTTGGGAAGACACTGCAGGAAGAATGTAACAGACGGGCATCAGAAGAAGTTTGGGAAGACACTGCAGAGGATGGTTGGCATGCTTTATAGGTAGTATGCGCTTGTCATTTATGGCAGGATCAGAGTGTGCATCGATGGAAAAACAGGAACAACGTAAGCTTAGGAGGAATTAGCGCAGAGTCGAATGCAGTGCGTAGGTGTGCACCAGGGATGAGGTTAACTCATGGCTAAAGCTCAAGGGAGATAGCGTACTTAGGATCACAGGCGGATCAAATGTCGAGGCCTTTGACACTTAGAAATTCTTCCAAGTAAGGAGGATGCGTAAGCTTGGAGGAGAAGCGTCAGTGATCGTTGGATCCCATCCCGAATTCCCGATGACCGTCAGATCTCAATATAGACAAGAGGAGCGCGCAGATATGGAGGATAGATATCAGGCGTTAGATCCGAGCGCAGTGTCTGACCACCGTTGGATCAAGGAGAACCTGCATGTTCTTTAAAGTGCAAGGAGTAGAGGGCTCACAAAATCCCGAAAGAAGGAGGATCGTCCATCTTCAGGCAAGACACGTGGGGATAGATCGTCAGTTCGCTGACTGGAGAGTTAAAGGAACGATGTTCCCTAACCTCTCGAAATCACGATATCTGAAATCGCGATTTAATCTCAGCCGTAAGATTAAGGTTGAATCTGGACTGTTGATTCCAGTCCATGTCGGAGTTTTGGGGATCGATATTTGGAGATGTCAAGTAATATCATCCACAGAAATCACGATTTCGCGATATCCAAAATCGCGACTTAATCGCAGCCGTTGAATCAAGATCAGATCTGGACCATTGAACCAACTCCATATCAGAGTTTCGTGAATCGCGACATGGAGAGGGAAAAGAAACAATGCAACAAGAATTGTGAAATCATGATTTAATCACAGCCATTGAATCAAGGTCTGATCTAGACCGTCGATCTCAGTCCATTTCGGAGTTTCACAGATTGAGAGTTGAAGATGTCAAAGAATAATAACCACAGGAATCTCGAAATCGCGATATGCGATATTGCGATTTAATCGCATCCATCAGATCAAGATGTGATCTAGACCGTTGATACAACTCCATTACGGAGTTTCGTGGATCGGGACTTTGAAGTGACAAAAACATTGAACATCAAGAGTGTCGAAATCGCGATGTGTGAAATCCCGACTGATTCTGAACTGTCAGATCAAGATGTGATCTGGACCGTCGATCCGACTCACATCAGCATTCCACGTCAGCTAGGAACACGTGGCACAACTAGGTAATGACAAGTGTCAAACTGATTCAACATTTCAGGCACATGTAAGTCACGAATCAAAGTGACACATGGCAGTATTCAACACGTGTCAATCCATGTGCGATGTCAGCAGATTTACACCA
>SNQJ01S0094973.1:25925-41095 GCA_010110895.2 Picea sitchensis
TCGTCTTCCCAAACTTCCTCCCCTCCCTTCTCGGCTCCCAACACCCCCTCACCCCCTTTCTCTTGCTATGCTTTGAGATCCAAGGATCTCCCAAAAGAGCTCTCCCCTTCGAAAGGTGGCTTGGCCCTTGATCCTCCTCCTCCTCCCTCTCAGGATGGTAGGAAATCCCACCTGTTAAAATCTAAGGAAAAAGATGTCGCGAAAATTCACAAAGGAACCCAAGCCACCATTACAAGGTCCCTTAGAGAGGGTAAATCCCTTCCTTCTGGGGCGTGATGATAATGCTTTCTTTCAAAATAAGAGGGGTTGGGGGCATCCCTAAAAAACTAGCTGTTAAAAGACTGATCCTAAGCTTGAAACTTGATATCATAATGATCGAAGAGACTATGTGCTCTGACTAAAAAGCTAGGGACACCTTCAGTTATTGGCTTGGAAATTAGTCATTTAGTACAATTGATGCGAATGGTATGTCAGGGGGCATGCTTACTGGGTGGAGTTCCGATTTTCAGGCATTGTCTTCTTCCTCAGTTTTATCCTTTTTCTCGATTAAGCTAAAGCATAAAGACAATGATTTTTCTTTTACAATTGTTAATATTTGCGGTCCGTACACTGTTAGGATCCCCTTCTGGGAGGATTTGTTCTCTACAGGGGTATTCTCTAACCCTCTTCTGGTGGTTGCGGGGGACCTAAATTTTTCCCTCTCCCTTCATGAAGTTTTGGGGGAAAACCCCAGAGTGGATCAACAAAGAAGTTTCTTCATATCCTTCTTAGAGAAGGCTCGATTGGTGGATTTGCAGCTAGTCAAGTTATCTCCCACCTGGTGAAATTTCATAACGGGGGAAGAGGAGGTGGCGAAGAAATTGGACCGGTTTTTGGTTTTAGAGGTGTTGTTGGAAATGGGTATCAAGTTCAAATCTATGGTAGAGGTTGGAGGAATATCAAACCATCGTCCAATCCCTTTGTAGGGGCACGTAGGTTTTGATACTCCCCTAGCCCCGTTAAAATTTAGTAAGGTCTAGCTGGAAGAAGAGGACTTCACGAAGTTGGTAATTTCTTCTCGGGATAATCTCTCTCCCCTCAAGCCCGAACCGATGATGATTCAATTCGAAGCCAACTTAAAAATGCTGAAAGGGGCCATCAAAAAATGGTTTCCCATCTGGCGAGCCCGAAGGCAGTGGAACCTGTTAGAAATAGAAGAGAAGCTCTCATGGTTATATAAGTTTTTGGATGAGGGTCCCCTTTCTAGGGTTCAACTAGAGGAGCTCAAACTATTAGAGGATTTGCGTTCCTTGTGGCTGAAAAAAGAGGAAGAAGAATGGCGCCTCAAAAGCAGGGCCCTTTGGATAAAAGCTAGAGACAACAACACAATTTTTTTTCACCAGTTCGCTAATTATCGAAGGAATTGCAATATGATTTGGGGAATAAAGGATGTGCTAGCACTCTGTAAACTTTGTTCGGTTGAGAAAACAAATGAAAGAGGCAACCTACAAACCAACTTTGAGGCCGAAAACTAGCCTTTCCGACCTGGAGAGGGCTCTCTCAGAGACTTTGTCTCTGAACAGGTTATGGCTTTAAACTGTCGGCTAGATTTAACACTTTGTTACAATATTTTTGGTTCTATTGGCGAAAGAAAAGCAAGACCTTGGGATATGGAGTCAATTCAAGAAAACGATAGAAACAAATGACTTAGAAACAAAGGTGAAATAAGCAATAGTCTTTCAGTTAAAAAGCGTAGTGTGTGGCGAGAGAAAAACACATAAAGCAACTCAGAGGAATGCGGGGGATGAATTCAGAGTTCACTTTTAGAAGAAACACACTCGTCTAAATGGGACAAATCTAGAGCACTGCGCGATGAATTCTAGATTCAAATCACGTTCCTATTTAGACAAAAAAATACATATATGAATATAAAGAACACATGAAAGCACATACACAAAGAGAGAGTACAATACATCAAACTTCCACCATTAGAATCTTTTCGTCAAAGTTTCATAACCTTTGCATTAAGTTTCAATCGAGTTCAAAGATACATTCAATAGTCACTGTCTACATTGTTTTGCCAACCAACCCCTTTTACATGAAAATGATCCCCATATATAGAAAACTAATTTCACCCTTGGCTGCTAGGGTCGAACTCCTCTCTCCTAGAATCATGGATCCAATTTCTTTGAAAGAGAACAATAACTTCAACGGATTTACTAAAAATAGAAAACCTGACTTTGCCAAATCATAATCGTAACCGAAATATTCTTTACAATCATTGATTATGATCAAAATTAGACCATATGGTTCTAATAATCCATCATGTGCATTGCTTGAAAATCTGTCACCCCTGCACAACAAGTCTATTACGCAACAATAACCTACAACAAAAACGCAACGGATTGCGCAACAAAATGGGAAAACAGGTGTTAAAAATGATATCATATCTTACGAATAAAAAACTATTTTTCAAAACTGAGAGAGGTTTTTGTAGGTAAGCTTGTTATAAAGAAAAAATTCTATCAGTTTCTTGAAATTCGTCTCCCGCTGGCCGAAATACATGTTGCAAAAAACATGTCTCGAACATGAAATATTGAAAAATGAAAAATATGTCTCAAAGATTCTTTCGAATCTCCCAAAATATGAAACAATTTTCAAATTTGAGAGAGGTTTTTATTATTTGGTTTGTTCTTGACAAAAACCTCTCGGGGATTTTCAAAATTCCTCTCCATTTGCTTAGAAAGTGATCTTGAAGTTGACTACTAAACCAGTGATTTGCGCAACACGCCCTGTAGCCTGTGCATAGGAAAATCCTATGCGCGATAACATCCTCTACGCGATAGCATCCTATACACGACAACATCCTTTGTGCGACAACATTCTTTGCGCGACAACATTCTTTGCGCAACATCATCCTATGCACGACAACATCCTTTGCGCGACATCGTCCTCTACGTGACAACATCCTCTGCACGACGTCCTTTGCGCGACAACATTCTCTACATGACAACATCCTGTGCGCAATAACATCCTGTGCGCGACAACATTCTCTACGCGACAAGATCCTCTGCGTGGGGTGTAGCAATTTTTGCAGCGCACAGTGAATTTTGCAGCGTGCAGTTGGAAATGGAAATGGAAATAATAAATGATAAGACTTCCCTTTGAAACCACCCTTGGAGATGTTAGATGATGCCAAACATAAAAACAATATTGGTGCTAACAAACATGACTTTGCAAACTGCTGACAAACCTCTAGCCTTAGCTATGAAAATCATGGTGCTAATAACTGACTCCAATGGGGATTCTATCCTCCATGTGAGGTAGCAAAGAACAGTAGACCAGGTGCCTTATCCATTAGGTTGATTCCAAACCATTGA
This sequence comes from Picea sitchensis, assembly GCA_010110895.2. NCBI lineage: Eukaryota > Viridiplantae > Streptophyta > Pinopsida > Pinales > Pinaceae > Picea > Picea sitchensis. Next base: position 29,285 of record SNQJ01S0094973.1, read on the forward strand.
AAACTCTACTCTGACCTGTCACCAGTGTCTACTAAAAACCAAAGTCTGTACACTGCTCTCAACTGGAGATTGAACGCTGAATACACCACTAAAATCTGAATGTACACACTACTGAAAACCCAAACTGAAAAATGCTTGACCAATAAGCTTATTCACACCTACCTACACTAACTGCTGAAATGAAATTATGATCAAGTGAAATCATAATGCCAATGCAACCATGCAATCATTTTATACACTGTTTATTTTCTTTGCACATGCTTGCTCCAAAGTTTGTTTACTGATAATTCATTCAAGAATTTACCTATAAATTCAAATCTCAAAAAAATGAAAACATTGGGACTGTTTACTGCCTCCAACAAAATTGGAAATGGATCCTCTAAAACACGCACAAAACAACAACCATGTTTCACCCCTTCCACTGCATTCCTATTTTCATGTGATTTAACCTGTTGATTGCCACCAAGAGGCTGGAAAATCTGTTGAGACTGCTGGAAATAACAATCTTTTGAATAAGAAGACAATGCTGGATGAAATGAAACTCCTGGTGGAAAACAATCCATATCTAACAACGACATTGATTGACCATCATCTTTATTTCCAAGCTGGTAGTTGAGCACATACTAAAAATTTGAACTGAAATAATCTTCCATGTAATCAACAACACAGTCATTAAATGCATGAGAGAGTTGTTGGTATTCCTCACTGATAACAATTTGCTCATGTAAAACAATGTCACTGTGAATGCAATCAGACTTCTCTGCTTCCTCTGTTATCTCATGATTTACTTTCAACAATTCAAAGAAAGAAAAAAATAATGGAAGATACTTTTCATTTGCAAATCCACTGCTTTCTTCATATTCAACATCATGCCTGGAGGATTTCTGATTTGAAACATTATAAACATTTTGCTTCAGCAATTTGAAAGAAACAAAACACAATGACAAGGTTATTTCACTTGATTCAAAACCTTCTTCATTTTCTTCACTGCTCTCATATGCACATTTTTCAATTTATTTGAATTGTCGAACACACTCATTTTCATATTCATATTTGACCAATGGCTGCAATTTTGAACTGACAAGACCTTCTACATAACAAGTAATAGGGTCATCAAACACATGAGAAGATTGCTGCAATTTCTTGTCAATTTGTTCCAGTGAATCAATGTTATTTGACATCAACACACATTCTTTTGCTTCAGTGATGATCTTAGATTTTTCTTTCAACAATTTAAATGAAGAAAAGCATAAAGGTAAAGAATTTCCTTCAGCTGATTCAATACTTTCTTCTTTGTAAATGTGATATGTAGGGCGATTGCTCTCATTACACTGCTGAAAAATAACATTTTCTGATACAGAACATGCAATTGGTTGTTCAAGGAAGTCAACATCATAATCATCATCATATTTATCATATATAGACAAATCAACAACATCTGCAATGCCATCTAACAAGGAAATGATTGGAACATCAACCTGCTCTTCAAAAAACTGATTTGCAAATTTATCTTCTTGACTGTCTACAAATGAATACATAAAACAATCAACCCCATGCTTATCATGGGATGGATCAAAAGCTAAATTAACACCCTATCTTTCAATAAGTGGAATATAATCCTTTGCAAAATCATTAGCATTTAAAACTTCAAGAGAGCATATGATATTATTAACTCTCTGCTCAAGATTCAAATCAACTGTTTTCTGTTCATATTCACTGTCATGTTCTTCAGCATCCAACTCCTCATTTTGAATTTGTTTACATGCTTGAATATTGTGTTGAATCTCTTGAGCATCATTAAACATTTGTTGTAAGGGCTTAGGTCTTCTTTCCATCAGGAGGAAAGACAATTTTGGATGAAAAGTTGTTGCATAATGGAGCATGGCAACATTTTCAGTGGGTTGAATTTCTTTGAGAAAATTGTAATAAATAATGGAAAACCTTCTACTGAATGTAGAAATAGTTTCATTGCTCTGCCTTTTCAAGGCATAGAACTCTATAAGCTGTAGATCCAAATATTTCTCCTTGCTCCAAAATTTCAAAAATACATTATTCAATTCCTTCCATGAGCCAATTGTCTCTAGCTGCAAATGTTTAAACCAGTCTTTGGTATCCCCTTTCAAGGATTGAGAGAAGGCCCTTATACAAACATCATCATGATCAATTTCAAACAAATCTATAAAATGTTCAAAATCTTGGATGTGTTTTTCATTTGTGATGGCATTAGGTTCTCCATCAAGCACATATAGGTACTTATAGTGCTTTGGAGGAGAATCATGAAGGATGTGAAGTAATTTTAAATAACTGTATCTATGCTAAATCTTGGAGGGTGTTGGATCAAATATAAGGGGTGAGACATAAACCTTGGTTTCATGAGGCTCATCAACTTAGCTATGGTCATCACATGGCTCAGATGAAAGATTCTAATCAAAATCAATGATAAACTGAAAAAATATATGTACAACTTTAAGAGAGGGATATACAATTGCAATATTCTCATGATCATCATTTGAATGTAGCAGGTAAATAAAAATTTGTTTAGCATGTTCAAGAAAGGACAAAAGGTACTTAGTAACAAACGATATTATGTCTTGGAAAAAACTCAACTTTAAGTATTTGTTTTCTCCCATGATGTCTTTTCATAGCTCTGTCAATGGATCTCGTCCTCCAGTGGAGTTTCTGAATCAAATTTGAAGTTTGATTGGAGTTGCCAATAAAATCTTCATGCCACTGAGTCTTTGGATAGTGGAGTCGCCATGAAAATTTTGAATTCTAGATTCTTGAAAATGGAGTCGCCAGGTGAATGATGTACACCATTTCTGTGTCTGAATACTTTTCACCATCAGTACTCAGATTTGAACTTTGTCGTTTCTCCCAGGGAATATTTCACCTTTGTTCTCCGACAACGATGACAGAATGTTAGCACTCTGTAAACTTTGTTCGACTGAAAAAACGAATGACATAGGCGACCTACAAACCAACTTTGAGGAGGGAAACTAGCCTTTCCAACCTGGAGAGGGCTCTCTCTGAGACTTAGTCTCTGTACAGGGCATGGCTTTAAACTGTCAGCTAGATTTAACACTTTTATACAATATTTCTGGTTCTATTGGCGAAAGAAAGCAAGACCTTGGGCTATGGAATCGATTTAAGAAAACGATAGAAACAAATGACTTAGTAACTGAACTTGAGAGGATAAAGGCTAAGTAAGCAACAATCATTCAGTTAAAATTCATTGTGTATGGCGAGATAAAAACACATGAAGGAACTTGGAGCACCGCTGGGGATGAATTTAGAGTTAACTTAGAAGAAACATAGTCGTCTAAATGACACAAATTTAGAGCACCGCGCTGTTAATTCTAGATTCGAATCAGGTTCCTATTTAGACAAAAATGTAGATATGAATATAAAGAACACATGAAAACACGTATGCAAAGAGATGGTACAATACATCAAACTGCCACCGTTAGAATCTTTTCGTCAAAGCTTCATGACCTTTGCATTAAGTTTCAATTGAATTCGAACGCTACATTCAATAATCACTGTCTACACTATTTTTCCAGCCAACCCTTTTTACATGAAAATGATTCCCATATATAGAAAAATAATGTCACCCTTGGCTGCTAGGTTTGAACTACTCTCTCCTAGAATCATGGATCTGATTTCTTTGAAATAGAACAATAACCTCAACGGATTTACCAAAATTAGAAAACCCGACTTTGTCAAATCATAATGGTAACCGAAATATTCTTTAAAATCATTGATCATGATCAAAATTCGACCATATGGTTGTTATGAATCATCATGTGCACTGTTGGACACTCTGTCACCCCTGCACAACAAGTCTGCTACGCAATAGTGACCTACAACAAAAAATGCAGCGGATTGCGCAACAAACTAGGAAAATAGGCGTTAAAGATGACATCATATCTCACGAATAAAAAACGATTTTTTAAAACTGAGAGAGGTTTTTGTAGGTAATTTCGTTATAAAGAAAAAATCTTTCGGTTTCTTGAAATTCGTCTCTAGATGGCTGGAATACGTGTCACAAAAACATGTCTTGAACAGGAAATCATGAAAAATGCAAAATAGGGCTCAAAGATTCCTTCGAATCTCCCAAAATATGAAACGGTTTTCAAATCTGAGAGAGGTTTTTATTATTTGGTTTGTCATTGACAAAAACCTCTAAGGGATTTTGAAAATTCCTCTCCATTTGGCCAGAAAATGATCTTGAAGTTGACTACTAAATCAGTCATTTGCGCAACGCGCTCTGTAGCATGTGCGCAGGAAAATCCTATGCACGACAACATCCTCTACGCGACAACATCCTATGCGCGACAACATTCTCTGCGTGACAACATCCTTTGCTTGACAACATCCTCTATGCGAAAACATCCTCTGTGTGACAACATCCTTTGCGTGACATCATGTTCTCCGTGACAACATCCTCTATGCGACAACGTCGTTTGCATGACAACATCCTCTGTGTGACAACGTCCTTTGCGCGATAACATCCTCTACGTGACAACTTCCTTTGCACGACATCATCCTTTATGCGACAACGTCCTTTGCGCGATAACATCCTCTGCGCGACGTGTAGCAAATTTTGCAGTGCAAAATGAATTTTTTAGCGCGTAGTGAATTTTGCAACGTGCAGTTGCAAATGGAAATGAAAATAATAAATGATAAAACTTCCCTTTGAAATCAACCCTTGGAGATGTTAGATGATGCCAAACATAAAAACAATATTGGTGCTAACAAGCATGACTTTGCAAATTGCTAACAAACCTTTAGCCTTAGCTATGAAAATCATGGTGCTAACAGCTGGCTCCAATGGGGATGTTATCCTCCCTGCGAGGTAGCAAAGAACAATAGACCAAGTGCCTTATCCATTAGGTTGTTCCCGAACCATTGAAAACTCTACTCTGACTTGTCACCTGTATCCGCTGAAAACCCAAAACTGTATGTGCTCCAAACTGAAATATGGAAACTACTGAAAATGAAAACTGCAGATTGCTGAAAGAAATACTCGTAGAACCAATATTATTCATACTCCTACCTACCCTACTTTAATAAGGACAAATTCCAAATCAAGTAATCCCATATTTCTAATGAAGCCAGTCAAGCAAATGGTTTCTTGACTGCAACTTTCTTTCAGCTCCTCCAGTCATAAAGTCAAGACTGAAATATGACAAGTTATACCACCATTTGAAACTGTCCTCATGTTCAAACATTACATAGCTCATTTCGATTGAAGATTTCAGCAGAGATGAAAAAGGATCTTTGAGAGCAGGAACAACTATCACTTATTTATAACCAACAATGAGATAATCTTTAAATGGTTCTTTCTGACTGTTCACATTGTCCATGTCATAATTTTTTTTTTAAACATCTTTATTTCGACATGAGGACTATTCGCTAACTGAAGATTCATTTTTTATTGGCAAGATGAACTTTGGACTACTAACCTTGGTCCTAAGATTATAATGCTTGTAATAGTGAGCCATGTAAGCTTCACACCCTCTTTTATACTATTATGAACGAGTTAATAGTGCTTCATCTGTCTTCAATCCATATTGTTCTTGTTCTTGGTCAGAAAATTCTTCAAAAGGAGATGAATCTTGGCATATCCATTGTGCTTCTTGTTCTATCTCAAGTTCCATAATAAGCTTCTGTAAACATTCTAACTTATGTTCTTGACTAAAGATATGACAAGAATCCAAATAAGATAATAATGAAGAACGAATATCTCCACACCAATAATGCTTAGGAGACATATCAATCCAATTTCTGAATTTTTTAAGAGACATAAGGTCTGCCACCAACCTTGTTGTTTTGTTTGATGAAGTACCCGGATCAAAAACCAAGCTTGCCATTCTGAAGCCAAAAAACTCTTCATACCTCGAGCTCTTTGAACAATGAAGTCGCCATGAAAACTTTAGCTTTGGATTCTTATGCCATTGGAATCACCTTCAAACTGATTTTCTGATGTGTGGAGTCGCCATAGCAGAAATACAACCAATATGTGCCTAAGTGTCTACTTCTCTCAGACCTTAGAACTAAAACAATTTCGTTCTTCCTGTGGAAAATAATAACAATCGTCCTCGGCAACGACGCTAGAATGTTAGCACTTTGTAAACTTCGTTCCACTGAGAAAATGAATGACAAAGGCAACCTACAAACCAACTTTGAGGCCAAAAACTAGCCTTTCTGACCTGGAGAGGGCTCTCTCTGATACTTTGTCTCTGTATAGTTTATGGCTTTAAAATGTCATCTAGATTTAACACTTTGTTACAATATTTCTGGTTTTATTGGCGAAAGAAAAGCAAGACCTTGGATTATGGAGTCAATTCAAGAAAACGATAGAAACATATGACTTGGTGACTAAACTTGAGAGGATAAAGGCTAAATAAGCAACAGTCTTTCAGTTAAAAAACGTTGTGTGTGGCGAGAGAAAAACACATAAAGCAACTCGGAGCACCGTGGGGGATGAATTCAGAGTTCACTTTTAGAAGAAACACACTCGTCTAAATGGCGCAAATCTAGAGCACCGCGCGGTGAATTCTAGATGCGAATCACGTTCCTATTTAGACAAAAAAATACATATATGAATATAAAGAACAAATGAAAGCACATANTTCAGAGTTCACTTTTAGAAGAAACACACTCGTCTAAATGGCGCAAATCTAGAGCACCGCGCGGTGAATTCTAGATGCGAATCACGTTCCTATTTAGACAAAAAAATACATATATGAATATAAAGAACAAATGAAAGCACATATGAAAAAAGAGAGTACAATACATCAAACTGCCACCATTAGAATATTTTCGTCAAAGTTTCAGGACCTTTGCATTAAGTTTCAGTGGAGTTCAAAGATACATTCAATAGTCACTATCTACACTGTTTTTCCAACCAACCCCTTTTACATGAAAATGATCCCCATATATAGAAAACTAATGTCACCCTTGGCTGCTAGGGTTGAACTCCTCTCTCCTAGAATCATGGATCCAATTTCTTTGAAAGAGAACAATAACTTCAACGGATTTACTAAAAATAGAAAATCCAACTTTGCCAAATCATAATCGTAACCGAAATATTCTTTACAATCATTGATCATGATCAAAATTTGACCATATGGTTGTGATAAGCCATCATGTTCATTTCTGGACACTCTATCACCCCTTCACAAGAAGTCTGCTACGCAACAGTAACCTACAACAAAAACACAGCGGATTGTGCAACAAACTGGGAAAACATGCGTTAAATATGATATCATATATCACGAATAAAAAACGATTTTTCAAAATTGAGAGAGGTTTTTGTAGGTAAGCTCGTTATGAAGAAAAAACTCTCTCGGTTTCTTGAAATTCGTCTCCAGTTGGCTGGAATACGTGTCGCAAAAAACATGTCTCGGAAAGGAAATCATAAAAACTGAAAAATAGGGCTCAAATATTCCTTCAAATCTCCCAAAATATGAAATGGTTTTCAAATCTGAGAGAGGTTTTTATTATTTGGTTTGTCCTCGACAAAAACCTCTCGGGGATTTTCAAAATTCCTCTCCATTTGGTCAGAAAGTGATCTTGAAGTTTACTACTAAACCAGTCATTTGCGCAGCGCGCCCTGTAGCCTGTGCGTAGGAAAACCCTATGCACGACAACATCCTCTACGTGATAAGGTCCTATACATGACAACATCCTTTGCGCGACAACAACCTCTGTGCGACAACATCCTTTGCACGACATCATTCTCTGCGCGACAACATCCTCTGTGCAGCAGCGTCCTTTGCGCGACAACATCCTCTGCGCGACAACATCCTTTGCACGACAACATTCTATGCGCGACAACATACTCTACACGACAACATCCTATGCGCGGCATCATCCTTTAAGCGACAACATTCTTTGTCCGACAACATCCTCTACGTGACAACGTCCTTTGTGCGACAACATTCTCTGTGCGACAACATCCTCTGCGCGATGCGTAGCAAATTTTGCAGCGCGTAGTGAATTTTGCAGCGTGAAGTTGCAAATGGAAATGGAAATAATAAATGATAAAGCTTCCCTTTGAAACCGACCCTTGGAGATGCTAGATGATGCCAGACATATAAAAAATATTGGTGCTAACAAGCATGACTTTGCAAACTGCTGACAAACCTCTAGCCTTAGCTATGAAAATCATGGTGCTAATAGGATGAATATGGGAATGTGGCTATCTCTTTCAAGGAAAATGATGAACTTGATGCAAGGTACTTCAACAAAATCTTCTCAGCCCCAACTGAATGCCTTATTTAGGAAATATTGGAAGTTGTCGACAAATTTCTCTCAGTCTTCTTGGAAGATATGAATCTTTCACTAAACAAAGAGGTAACAGAGGAAAAAATGTGGTCAACCCTTTCATCCATGCAGAATGGAAAATTCCTGTGCCCGGATGGTTTCTCAGTCGGATTTTGTAAATCCTTCTACAACCTCCTGAAAGATGATCTGATTTGGGTGGTAAGGGAGTCTCAAAGAGAAGGAAGGGTACACGGTCCTCTAAACTCGACTTTCCTGTGTCTCATCCCTAAAAAACATAACACAAACTCTTTTGAGGATTACATGTCGATTTCTTGTTGCAACATAATTTATAAGCTAATCTCTAAGCTTTCTCAAGAAGATTGAGATCGATGCTCAACGAGATCATTAGGGAAGAATAGTTCGGGTTTTTACATAATAGATAGATTCATGATGCAGTAGCTCTTGCCCAATAGGTACTCCATTCTGTCAAGAAAAAAAATCTGAAAGCAACCATCCTTAAACTGGACCTGTCAAAAGCATATGACAGAGTTAACTTGACCTTTTTGCGACTGGTGCTCATTCATATGGGGATGAATATGAACTCTGTTAACTGGATTATGGGATGCTTACAAAGTGCCTCCTTCGTGGTCCTCATCAATGGGGCTCCTTCTTGTCTCTTGAAAGCCTCGAGAACGTTAGAATAATGTTGATGTGCTCATTTCACCATAGGCAATGCTACACCATTGTCACCCAAACATAGGCACAAATACACCCCCGAGCACCTTAACCTTTGATAGAAATAATGATTCTAGGAAGCCACACCATAACCAACAGATAACCAAGAGAGCGAACCTTCTCCAAGGGTAGCGCACAAGAGAAAGTACTAGAAAGATTGAAACAAGAGAAAATTGTACAATTGTAGTTGTTGTTGCTCCTCCTCCAAACTTGCACACTGTTTCTGGTTCCCTTAGTGAGAGTGAGTGAACAAATGAGCCAAGACGTCCTCTATTTATATTAATCTGTCAAGTGACTTTTCTGGCTGGGCCGACCTGACTTTCTGGTAATTATATTTTTTGTTTATCTTTTTCCTATGAAGTCGACTTGTCTTCCTGGAGGATACTACCTTCATATTATATATTCTGCTTAGCCGACATGTCTTTTAGGGTTTTCACACATTTGTTTAGGGTTTCTCTTGCTTTCGAAATATTCTATTCTAGTCAAAGGTTACATATGGAGGTTAATACCTCCCGCAACTACCATAATATCAACACTCCCTCTTAGCTAGGGTGGTATTTAACCATGATGTTCCCTTATGGTCTTCATAGCCTTGCTCGCTATGCCATGATCCTCTCGTTATGGTTACGCAGACCATGCTACTGGTAGCATCATTACGGTACACATGGTTACACCCATGTGGACTTGTCAATCTCGTCTAGGGGCCACAAATACTAGATAACACTAGAGATACACCTCGTATTGTGTGTCACCATCATTGTCATGGGCTACACCCATGTTGTGAGTATCATCATTACTATTATCATTATCTGGTAGCAATCATAAAAAGATATCTTCGTACTTGTTCTTGGTATTCTTCTGTCATAGACAATATCACAATATCCATGAGCCTCATTTAGCTATATTAATGATCCATCTCCACCACCATGTGTCTAGCACCTCGGGTCATTCTTGTCCCATGATAAGAATCATGACCTCATCGGAGCCACATTCACCGCATAGTTGATCCTCTCATAGGATCAACTACTCAGTGAATGCATTTAGCTCGATGGTATTGGACACGCGTGTCTAGCACCTCGGGTTGTTCTTGTTCCATGACAAGAATTATGACCACATAGGAGACACAAATACCTCATGGTGATCCTCTCATAGGATCACTCCGTGAATGCATTCAACTCGATGCTATCAGACATGTGGAATATCACCTCAAGCACCTCGAGTCTTCAGTCCGTCGAAGACTACGTCGGGGCACATCTACTCCGAATGTAGATGTTCCCTATCTCCCTTGGTTTGCATCCCAATTCATGTGGAGATAGAGTCAACCCAATGCTTATCAGGGCTAGTCACCTACTCGTGAGAGTATCAAGGCCTGATGAAATTCACACATAGGAGATCAAGAAACAACTCAAATCTTCATTCCATCGAAGATTACATCTGGGCCTATTCCCACATGATCAAGTTTGTTTGATAAATCTTGGAATATTAGCACGATGCTGCAATCATCAACACTCCCCCAGGGAAACATTTACATTCCTTCCAAGCTATCTGCGCATTTGTGGATATGTGATGGAGCCTCACTGCTCCTTCCTGCACCATGTCTCTGATGAAGTCTCGCAAGATCCTTCGAAAAGCCACCATGCTTCATATCTTTCATCACTGGCTATGATATACGACTGAGTGCTACACATCTCTGCTTCCTTGCTTGTCTGGAAATCCTACTTGATCCCAAGCTGAAGTGGCACCCCAAGTTCTAGATCTGTCTTTTGCACTTCCAATCCAAAAACTGTATATCCTGGCAACCATACTTCATCATCGAAGATCAATCATATCTATCTATACAACATAGGTATACATGTTGTGATGTAACCAAATAATACGATCATGGATCAACCATATATTGGCACAAGGTGCTCTCTGCAAAGAAAATGTCTATCCCGTCACACAACTTCCTCAAATGTGTCATCATAGTGTGGTCATGGACTTCCTGTCCATCATGCTAAACCTCTTCAGTCTCCTCACTGAATATCTCATCTAGTTCCATCCACGCTTCCAATCTCAATATATCCAGTCAAGATCCTTCATCTCAAACTCTGAAATCCACTCTCTTTATTTTAGAGAATCCTCTGACCACACTTCTGTCTGCTGCATGCCCCTTTGCATTCTACAAAGTGTCACGAAACTATGCTGTCTTCTTCTTGATCACTGAATCCATTTGAGTCTAACTCCCTCTCAGATTTATCTCTATGACTTGCCCGGAACAAGAAACAAGAACAACAAAATCTCCATGGTATCCTCCATGGAAGATATCCTTCCTGGAGTCTAGGCCAGTAACCAAGAACATCTAAAGCAGATCAACTTCATCTCATAAACAATAAACATTTACATAAGAACAAGAATATCTCTTAGAGAGGAGATCAACAAGTGTACCTCTAGTATTAAGGGGTTAGTATAATAACTTCAATAGATCAAGATGCAACATAAGATCATAATAATGCCATAACAACTAGAGACATATCAATTTTTAAATAATCAAACCTGCAATCTTCACTGCTAGGGAGGGTGCGATTGTTCCTCTGAATGTATTGAATTCAAAATCACTACTTGGACAAGATCTCTTGTACATCCCCTGTGAACACACTCATGCTTTGCTGGATGATATAACTTGAAAAGAATATACAAGTGCATACCTTTTAAATTTGTAGTATGGTTTAACTTGTCTTCTAATATGAAACTAGACACCATCTTGACAAGAAGAGGTTAGAAACTGAATAAAAAAGGTTCAATGATTAGAACAAGCTAGAAACC
>SNQJ01S0094974.1:0-32069 GCA_010110895.2 Picea sitchensis
GGAGGAGGACGATGTTCCACTTCCAGTGGATACAGAGGCTGAGGAGGAGATTGGACTTCCAGTGGATCCAATGCCACCACCACCTCCACGGAGAGCTATACCTGGAGTTGGACTTGGGTCCGTTGGGACTGGGAGGCAACACATTTTTCCTTCCACCTCGTACCCATCACTTACCACCTCAGATGTAGCATATGGAGTACCCGGAGCTTCCACTCCAAGCTCATCTAGAGTACCTCCACGATCACCTACTGCTTCCAGAGGAAAATTGGTGCCCTTTACCTATAAAAGGGCAAGAGCAGCAGCAGCACGACAGAGAGGGAATCAATGATTTGAATTTTGGATTCCTGTGATCTATCATTTTCATTTTATCATGTACTATTTAGTATCTAGATGCCTCATGATGATTCATCTCATGAGATACATTTATTTTGATCATTTGATGTGATTTTGTATCTACTATCATCCTATCAGGAACATGTTTCAGAATTTTCAGTTTAGTAACGATATGTGACCACTTGACATCTTATGCATCTTATTTATTGGTTGTTTTTCATATTTATGTAGAAAAGTGTTTATTTGATGTTGTTGTTGCTTTACAAGTTTAAAAAATTGAAAAAATGAGTGTTTTTGTATTTTTTTGAGGTCTTGCGACATTTTCCGACATTTTCTGCCGATGTCGCCGAGAAGTTACATTTCGGACCCTCGCTGACACTTTCCCCGACACGACATATACAACATTGATATGAAGCCTTCAGAGAAAATCAGTGTTCCATGACAGATCAAAGTTCATTGAGATCAAGCATTACATTCTCCGTGATGAATTCCAGAAAAGAGAAGTGGTTCTCCAATATATATCTCCACAGATGAGCAGATAGCAGATATTTTGGTAAAAACCTATGTCCAAGATGAAAAAGTTTGCAAGTTGGGGTTCGTGGAGATGACTTCCTTATTGAAAAAGGAAGAGATTACTCCCAGGTTGGGAGGGAGCACTGATGTGTTATTGATTTATGGACAATCATTTTTTAGTTCGAAAAATGGTCCAAGATGAGCAGTTCCTTTCTAGTTCAGAAAGTGGTTTGAGATTTCTGACGGACATGCATTTTCCAGTTCGGAAAATGGTCCAGATCAGACAGTCATTTTCGTAATGAAAATGGTTCGATAGATTGTTGATGTACCATAGACAATGATTCCCCTTGTGGCCAGTGTGGGGGAATGATCTAGGACAATCATTCTTCTTGGCAGTCACTCTGAGTAGTGGTCAACTAGAATGGTTTGCCTCGTCGGGTAGTCACTCTTTCGAAGTTCATAGTTGTGCGCAGTTTAAAAGAATGGTTCGTTTTGGAGGTTGGTGCAGGAAAGTCATTTCGATTAGGAAATGGTTTGGACAGACATTCCCTAGGGCAGACTCATTCTATCTAGGTTGCACTATGGTTAGTGCCGGAAGAATGGTCCAGTTAGGTGAATGGTCCAGGTTCAATAATCAGGGACAGGCATTCCCTAGGGCAGACTCATTCTCTCCAGGTTGCATTATGATTAGTGCCGGAGGAATGGCCCAGTTAGGTGAATGGTCCAGGCTCAGAAATGAGGGACAGTTATTCTTCTATGCTTAAGAAGAATAGTCCAGATAGCCCATGGTTGATGTTTTACTTTCTGATGGCATATGCTCTTCCAGATCTCACAGATGTGAGTGGAAGAATGGACCAGATGACTCAGTTTATATCATGATATTGTTTCTATGCAGGTTGATATCAGATGATATGATTGCTATGGAGACTGTATGTCTCTGGACAGTAGGTGTACGCTACTGTGGTGGATGTGTTCCATTGGTTGTCACTATGTGTCACTGATTAAGTAGTCGTGTGCTACTTGGTGTGGTTGTGTACCACTGGATAGTAGTCGTGTACTACTATGGATAAACACAGTTGTGTTCTATTGAATGATATTGTTATGATTGTCGTGTAGACTATCAATAGTGTTGAAAATGATTATCAGCTAGATAGATAGTCAGTGTACTAGTGGACAGACATTCTCAAAGCGGAAAATGGTCCAGGGCATTTATTCTTCTAGGACGTATGTCTGGATTAGAAGAATAGTCCTTGTAGCCCATGGCGTGGCTTCCAACATCTGTTGGAATAGTTATTCTTCTAGGACATATGTCCGGATTAGAAGAATGGTTCTTGTATCATTCTGTGGAGTGAGTGACTTATTTAGCATCACGCCTGATTACTCAGATGGAGTATGCCTTCGAGAGATGATGCAGTTGATGCTATCAAATGATACTGATAGTGATGATGGTGCTCGTGATCTAATCATGAGATAGCCTGTATGGCTATGATGATGCTACCGTTTGAATGGTATGTTTGTGCTCAAGACCATTGCCTTCAATACCTCCTTAGCTAGGAGGGAGTGTTGATATTATGGTATCTGCGGGAGGTATTAACCTCTACGTGTAACCCTGAGGAGAATAGATTATTCCGAGAAGCAAGAAGAAACCCTAAGGCATTGGACATAACCCTAGAAGATAAGTCAACTAAAGGAAATATTTAATAATGAGTGTTTAGCCTCCAGAATGAGAAGTTGGCCCAGACAGCTAAGGAGAAACAGTATAAATATAGGACGCCAAATCTCATTTGGTACACATAGCTCGAAACTGCAGAAATGTAAGAGTGTGCACTGCAGAAACTGAGTAAGTGCACAAATCTGGAGAGTAGCTGCAATTGCAGCTATTGCAACCTGTATTCTCGATTTAGGCTTGGACTTTCTATTGGTTATGGTTTGGAATTTCTTCCTTGTGTGCTAGCTCTGGAAAGAGGTACGCTACATTCATTGGCTATTAGGCCTAGGGTTTGCTTACAGAACTATTCTCTGTCAAAGTTAAGGTGCTCGGGGGTGGCTTCAGCCTATTGTTGGGTGACAATATTGCTATATTGTCTATGGTTAAATGAGGACACCTATTATTTCTAACATGATGACCTTGTGCAATGTTCTCCTGATGATTTTCAGTCATACCTTGAGGATTTTGATGAGTATTCCTTTGAACACTTGGATTTATTCTATGAAGAAGATTATCAACCATCGTTGTGGTTAGATTTTGATAAGGGTGAGGACGTTGCTTTCCTGAAGCAGGATGCTTGTGATAAGGTTTTCCAGCTATATCACTATGGGTGCAGTTGGGAAACATGTCCCTTGTCTGAGGTTTTCTCTAGGGAAAATCCTTTTCTTAGAATTTGAGGGTAGATTGAATGCCTTAAGAACAAGTTTTACATCTCAGTCTTTCAACTTTCCCTTTAGGAGTTGTCAATCGTTCTCTAGATTCTTGTTAATCCTTTCTCGGACCTCAGGTAGCGATGAGACCCAAGGTAGTCGACCTTCATACTCTTTGAGTCAGCCTCTCGAGCCTTTGACTTTTCACGATCCTTTTTTGAGATGGATTGAACACTCTCCTAGAAGTGTGACTTGGCATAATTTTCTCCCTCCCACCCACCTCCATGAGCTAGACTTTATGATTTCCTATGATATGATACATGCTCTAACTCATGTTATTTTTGTGCTTAACTTGTCATTGTTGTGGTTTATGATGAAGCACAGAGGCAAGAATTACGAGGTGTTGCTAGGATGGTTTCATTGGTTATATGACTACACCTAGCATTCAACCAATAGGTAAGTAAGAGGTAGGCAGGCATTTACATCCATTGTACATAGCATTACATATCATGTTAGCATAGTATAATTGCATTTACATATTTGCTTTCCTTCATTTGTATATATGTATGCTCATGATCATATGTTAGATTAGAGTTTTGACTTTTATTTTATATCATATACGAACAAAGGGTGATATCACCACCCTAGATGTTACTGATATCTTTTGTTGATATTTAGCAGGAACAGGTCATACCAGAGATGTTGAGATTCTCATGCACTCTACGGTGAGCACATGTCCCCGAGTAGGAGCCAGATGTTACCCCCAACCTAGGGGTAACTAAGGAGATTATGTCTCGAGGCCCACAGGTTGTAGACATGGAGTGTCGATAGCCAGATGGACAGAGCATAGCCCTGGAGGGGCCCTTCTTTTCATTGATGCATCCTACACATCACCAACAACAACATCCACCACACCGACCTGGTCCCAAAAGGCAGTGGGTCTTGCTCCATGAGGTAATGAGTACGGGTATCATGGTACGTATCACTCTGATATTTAAATCATTTGAACATGTTGTAATAAATCTTTCTTGATTTCAAAACGTTTTCTTGGAATTTATGCTCTCTGCCTTGTTTAAACCTGGGGGGGTGTCATCATGTCCTAGTAAGTTGGTTTCCCTCAAGAATAAGTTGCTATTGGGTGGTTCCTTGAAAAGTCATCATTCGTTCCCTACCTTACTTATCACTTTCCATACCTTTTCCCTCCATCTCCCTAGCCTTTTGGGATCTTCGAGTGTATTGACCCAAGAAGGGATTGTACCTTACCTCATGGGAAGAAGGGGATAAAGGCCCTGAGGGTAAAAGTAGATGGAAAAAGAAAAAATACAATCATAAAAACTTTGAGATGCTTCGCCCAGGGATCCTCGAGAAAGCAATGAAATGATTCTCTGAAAGAAACGGGGGATCTACAAAATGAATAATAATGAATACTCAATGTGTTAGTTGGGGGATAGGAGGTCTCATCATGAGCCGACCTATCATGATTATAAGTATTTGGTGGTATGTCATTACCATCATCTGGTCACCAAGCCAGGGTAGTGGCTCTCAGTTGCATAACTGAGGGAAAGGGGGTCTCATCACGAGCCAAGCTTCTCATTTCTATGAGGTATTTGTGAATGACACTATCATATCTGGACACCAATCCAGGACAGTGGCCTCCAACTAATTCCTTGAAACATGATGAAAGAAAAAGCTAAGATGGAAAACAAATGGGCTTGGAAAAATTTCATTACGGACTAAAGGCAGCTCACCCTCTACAAAGGTGCCCATAGGTAAGACAATACGAACCCTTGTATGTCATGAACCCCATGCCTAAGAGTTTACCCCACATCATATCACATACACACATGACTAGGATTGGTTCCACCTAGGAAACACCCTAAACCTAGGGGTTTTTGACCCAATAGGACATCTTGAGACCCTTTCCAAACCTAAATTTGGTAAGTTGTATAACGTCTTTGAGCATTTGTTTGGGTTAGGGGGGTTTGATGCACATGTTCGAGTGTTTTGATTATTAGATGTGATTTACTTGCTATGATACTTATGACCCATGGACCCCTAGAGGGTGTACTTGTTGTCTTTGCAGGACTTTTCCTAGTCGACAGATACTCATGAGGAGATGACCAGTTCGGACCTTCATGAGGGCCTTCAATCCCAGGAATGGATGTTGAGACCCCAGGCTTGGGGCAAGACAGTGATGACCATCTTGCACAGTGAAGGAAGAGGCGTTGCCTTTGGAGGCACCCTGGTAGGCCTAAAACGATGAGGGGCCACCCTTCCCACCTGGACATGGGCCTTTGGAGACCTTGGACATCACCCTAGTAGCCCCATGACATCACCTAGGGCTAGGGTTTGACATTGAGATGATGTTGGCCTGCAATTCTGGCATGTGTGGCATGGAGGAGGGCCTTTGGAGGCCTAACGCTTGGCTAGAAGACTTCAACGTTTCATGGAGAAGGCCTAACGTCACCCTAGGAGGGATGACGTCACACTTTTTAGGGTATTTTTATGTAATTTTATTTAATTTTGTAAATTTAGGGCAAATTGATCAAGTTGGCCCTGTAATTTTGAACTAAATTTAATTTTAGGCCAGATTTTGGTATAAATACACAAAAAGTGACATTCATTTTGACATAACTCTCCCATGAGAGAGAGGGGACTGAAATTGGCATCCTTTTTAGGGTTATTGGCTGAAATTGTGAGGCACACTTGTTTTGGAGGCTAAATTTTGCAACTTGGATCATTTTTTGGTGAAGTTACTTGGAAATCTAGGGTTTTATTGCTTGATTATTCTTGGTGAAGTTAGTAAATCTGCAATTGTCATTTCATTTTGAATGGTTACGGTATATTTGCTTATTCATGTTAAAGATTATGAAATTGCTTGCTTGACAAACCCTAGGAGTAAAGGACTTAAGGTGCTACTTCTTTTCTCTTCACTTGCTAAACTTTACTAAAGTGATTTGACCTAGACAAACTTCTAAAGCCCTAAAGTGCTAGCACTTTAGAAGCTGTTTTCTAGTTGTTGTTGTACTTGATATCTTTCAATAGTCTAAAGAGGAGGAAGGCACTAGGGCCTAAAAGTGCCTACTCTCTAGCTCACCTCCCTAAAATTTGGTTCTTAGAGGACTTAAGGTGCTACTCCTCAAAGATCCACTTTATCTTCTTAGACAAATATAATCATTATTGTTTCTCCAAGTAATTTGTGTTGAAACTTTTGACTCCATAACCCTTAAAGGCACTAGTCTCATCTCTCTTTGATTGGTTGATCAAACAAACATTTGAACCTTAAACTCTCAAGATTTTACTAACTAAAACTAACACTAACCTAGCCTAGAACTACTAACTTTTAACCTGTTGTTGTTATAATCACTGCTACATCCATCTTAAAGCAGCAAATTTTCTGAATAATCTACATTAAACGCTAGCTAAACACTTCTAAAGTTGCTTATGACATTTGATTATCATTCTGCCTAGTAAATGCTATCTTTTCATTGTCTTTTCAATCAATTTTGAGGCATATTTCTTGCAGCTGTTACAAAATACCTCTTTATGTTGTAAACTTTCATTTTTCTGCAAATTTATGTTAGCTAGCATATATTTCATTGGTTTATTGTCTTATTGAAGCACTAATATCATTTTGCACTTGAAACTACCATATGTTTGCTTGTTGTCTTGTTTCGGGCAGGTACACTTCATCCATTACATTTGTTTCATCTCTTAAGACATAAACACGGTAATACCTTTTGACTTGAGTGACTAGTGAGAGGGGGGTTATCTTTGCATTCTTACTTTAGTTTCACCATCCCTTTAGGTCACTAGAGACGTCTCCCTTGGGGTAGTCTTACCCTACTCATAAACAGAAAGGGGTGTCCTATTAAGTTGACATTGATAGGTCACCCCCTTGTTACGCCGATATTGCTTCACTTGCCTTGGGCTTTGGGCAAGTACAGATTGCATGATAACAGAACCATTGAAGTGGATTATATCATTATGCTACCGTTGTGCTACTCTCTCTTTCTCTCTTCTGCAACAAAAGATTTCTACAACCCAATATTTCTATAGCAACATAAAATCCACAAGAACACCATTTTACGAAATGAGAATAGATGCAAACCTTCGTTCTAAAATCAAACATCAAAATAAACCATTGAAAGCAAACAAAATGTGTGGGATAGTTTTCAGTTCCAAGGATGCTCCTGCATCAGTGATCCCCTACCTAGTGTGATTCCAAGGGATAATTTTTTGTGGGACAAGGTTTGCTAATACATAAGTGAACCATTTACTTTTTGAATCATGCATATCACGTTTTTTGGGGAGACGTTCACGTTTTTTGGGAGCATGAACAATAAGCAGAGAACTAAGTCACCTGAGCAGAGGTCGCAATTCTTGGAGCGATGTAGGAGCGTGGAGCTAAAGAGGAAGGTTCTCAGGTCTGTGTAGCAACCTCTCAGTGAGAGAGGAAGTTCCCTAAGGGCAATAAGATGGGTGCCTGTGCTTTCCTAGCAACTGACATCCCTAGTCTCCCCAATAGTGAGATTCTTGGTCGTCTGCACCAAAGGGGCCCTGATAAATGAATGGTACAACCTGATGGACTGAGAGAAGTGAAGGGGTACATTCCTTGGGTTGGGCAGGTCGAGAGGAAGAGAGATGGGTGGAGTGGGATAGTTGTAGGAAGAGCGAGTCACCTGGAAAGTGTTGGGACTGTGAGGGACACCCTTTCTTGTGGATACAAAGCCCCAACTCGGGGGTGATCTACTGCTGAGAATTGGAGCAACAGATCTATGGTCGGGAGGAATGTTCGTGCCTTGCAGTTGGTTGTCTTATCTTATTGCTTAAAAGATAAGTGTTTTTATCTGTTACTGTGTTATCTCTATGAGATTAATTGTTGTTCATTAACTTTGTGAAGGAGGATGATTTATATGTTGTTGTAAATGAGTTTTATTTGCTGCATTCATGTTATGTTCAACATGTTGTAGCTGCATTTAATTAACTGCGTCAGAAATGGTTAAATCTGTATGTTTCGAGTAGCTGGTAAGCTACAGGAAATTATTTAGCAGCATAATCTTTTATTTTTGTGTGTATTCCATAGAATAATGTGCTTAGTTGGTGGCTTTGTATGCTACAATTCAACCTACAATCATAAGTTCTATGTGATTGTTTAACATGTCAAAAAATGGTGATACTACATCCTAGGTAAGGAGATTCATTTTCATTCCAACCATAAGCCTTTACAGATTGTGCAAACACAGAGTAAGTTGTAGAGCACACGATGACTTAAATGGATTGCATGTTACTGTAGTTTCACCTAGTAATCAAGCATAAGTGTGAATTATCCAACTGTGCAACAAACTAGAGTAGACCACCAATAAGCACATTGCTAGTCGTTTTGGACATGTGCACATCAGATCATGATTAGTAGCATCTACACCAAAAACTACCATTTTCGCACATCTATGCAAATCACAACTATAGGTAATCTAATACAAATTTCTAGCTACGCAACAACTTGTATTGCCATGTAAATTTGTGTGTACTGGAAAGGGAAAATGCAACAAGCTAATCTAAGAACACCTTATTCGAAGTGAAGAGGTCACTTTGAGATATATAAGGCTCTCGTGGTTTTGTAGAAACACTTCTATTGGTCTCACCCTCATGCAAACATGGATAAATACATGAAGGCCTTCATTTCTTGCACAATAAAAAACTGGCCAATAGGAAGTAGGGACTGTACACATCTCTATTCAATCCCAGGCAGCCACAAGAGTTTATCTTTGTGGATTTTGTAATAGGCCTACCAACAACATGCAAAAACCATGATGCAGTGTCTATTGTTGTTGATAGGTTCTCAAAGATGGTAGTGTTTGAACCTTGCAGGAAAATGGACTTTATAAAAGACATAACAAAGATTTTCTTTGAACACATATGGGTCAACTTTGAAGCACCAACATACACTGTGTCAGACCATGAACCTAAGTTCATCAACAATTTTTGGAAATCCCTCTAGAGCATGTTAGACACAAGGATTGATATGTCCATAGCCTTTCACCTGCAAACTAATAGGAAAGAAAAAGTTGTGAACCAACTATTGTTCACCTACTGTGCATGTACAATCACAGGACCCCCACACTTGGGATGACAAACTTGCTTTCATTTAGCACAGTTACAACATAGCTTAGCACAACTCCACATAGCTTAGCACAACTCCACACAATGTAGTGCTTTAGAAGTCTGCTATGAATATCAACCCACAATGTTAATCAATGTTGCATTCCCTAGGCCCATAACTGTAGTCACTTTTGCATCGGTGCAAAAAGAAATCGATAAAGCAACACACTTCATTGAACAAATCTAGAATGTTCAACACCAATTTCAAGTAACGTAGGCAGCTGATAAGTACAAGTAGTTCCATACCAATCACCGTGTCCCATGCAAATTCTCAGTTGTGGGGGAATAAGGTTGGGATTCACATCCAAAAGGAGCAATTTAGAGGCCAACATCACAACCTAAATGTAATGTCCTGTTTTTCCTAGGCAGTCGAAATACCGTGGTGGTTTACACAGTTCCCCGTAAACCATTAGACGGATGAGCTGGGGAAACGATACTGGTAAAGTCACTTTCGAATTATAAAGTGAAACTTAGGAAAAGTGAGTTTATCATTAATAAACCCCTCTTTGAGGGTATTTCTCTCCAATTAATAATTAAATGAATATTTTAATGGAGGAAAAGGACAAATGAAGGAATAAAAGGACGATTGAGGGGAAAAAGTGATTATCGACTATTCATTTGAGAAATTGATTTTGGAGAAGAGCTCGGTGAGCAAACGAGGGTTTCAGCTAGAAACCCATTCGGCACCTCGGATTCGACAGTGAAACTACCTGCCCTAGCCGTGGAATCTTGGATTCGGCAGTGAAACCATCTGCCCTAGCCGGGAAATTGGAGAAGCCATTCAGGCTTTTCATTTGCAGGTATTAGCATTGTGTTTTCGAAGGATTTATGGAAGACGACCTTCATTTGCAGATCTAAGAAGAAAAAGGGCATTTTCTTTGGGCACGTGGGAGTCTTGAGCATTCCCCTTTGAGTTGGGCACATCCTCCTTCCTCCGGGCAGCGTGTTGTCTCTTGTGGACGAGTTTGCGTCATCAAATAGTGTTGGCTGTGGCTGAGCGTGGATCTCCCTCACTGTGGGCGAATTGTATTGTGGCTGTGTGTTCTGATGATTCCTCTGCTGTAGCTGCGTGGAGTGACAGGGAGAAGATCCCTAATGGTCGACTTCTCTTTGGGAGTGATATCTATCATATATAGGGGCGTATTTTTGGATGGGAGACGGCTGCACCACGTGGAACAAATGACGGGAACCAAAATAGCATGCATCGACCCCCCTTTGCTCATTTCGTGTGGACAGTTGCAGAATCCCTTGTGGCTGCGTGAGAGGTAAGGGAAAGAGTGGTGGCTGGACGTTTTCTCTCTGGTGGAATGTGCCTTACGTGCAGGGAAAGGAACGCTGGATTAGAGGCTGCCAACACGCCCATATCAGACCATAGAACAGTCAATGTATAGTCGCCCAGCTTGTCAATTCGTGGGGACAGTTTGAGCATATTTTATGGCTGCGTGAGCTTGCAGGTGTTCCAGCTTTATGCAACAGTCAAATGACATTGTTATTGAGAGGTATTCCTACCTCATTGTAGTTGTTAATGATTCAGCAATGTTTTTTTTAATAAAATACAGCCAATGTTTAGCCCGTTTTGCCATTTAAAACATGAATGTTTGCTTCAATATTTTGTGGGTTTCACTTAAAATTTAAATACAACCATTGGCACTTCATTGGGGAGTCATAAGGGTTCAGGAAACCACTAAACAGCCAGTAAACCCAAGAATTATATCGCTGTCCAATCAAATTTTCATCTACAGCCATAATCTCAAAAACATGCAAACTGTTTGACGAAAGTCCAACATCGGAATTCAAAGGTTTTTCCTCACTTTTACAACATAGAATATTTCACTACACCCACTACAATACAGAGCGTACACCATCACCAAGAAATGAAGCGACTATGATTTCAAGCTTGATTTCCCAGTTTATATTGGTCTTCATCCAGTTTTTAACATTGAGCTCCTGCAGAATTATCCATTACTTGAGTGGAGTATTATGCACCCTAAGCCTCTAGCCGACATTAATTTTGAGTTTCGCATGTTGACACAATATTATCAGATTATAGACAGGAAACGAGACACACTCCCAACAAGGCCATTCCATTGTTCAAAATAAGGCAGGACAACACCCAACATAAACCAAATTTTTCACACTTTAACAAGTGCACTAGAAGTTTCCCTTGTTGTTATTTAGTGTAATGGAACCTGATTCTTCTAGAACCCTCATAAATGCAACGAGAGATATTGCTTTCTGAGGGGGACTTCTGATCCATGCACCTATGCAATTTTACTATGCAACAAATGTCAAGAGTCAAGACCTCCCTATCACATTAATCAATCCCTGCAACCACAACACCAAGGTTACCTTTGCAAAGACTATATTTCGGTAATAGAGCATCCAATTCTGTGCCAGAGACAGAAGTCAACAGCCTATGATACCTTAATGACATCTCAGCTTGCACTTCAATGCCACCTCACATTCAGGAGGAACTACAAAGATGACAAAGTGGGTTATCAAAGTTGGACGGGTTGTTGCTAAGACTGTTGTAATGTCCCCACTTTGGGACATCATCACATTGCAGAGGTTTATGATGACCAGAGTAGCCAAATGGATGTTATAGCGAGTACAGGGGTTATTGAGAGGATTTTGGGGTCCGGCTTGCATCGCTCATCCCATTTCATCGTTATGATCCATTCCGCACAGGTCGGCCTTGGTTTTGTTGCATTCCGACGATTTCCGTGATTTTGAGTATTTTGAGCTATAAGTTAATTAAATTCATTGAGGAGGTCATTTTGGGCACATTACTTGGAGGAACCTCTTAGTGTAATAGTTCATTGGAATCGGGAGGAGCAACACTACATGATGGGATGGTGAGAAGTGACTTTCAGTGGCTAGGGAAGCCACAAGGAGAGATAAGGCGCTTTTCGAAGGTAAAAAGGTTAATTAATTATTTAAAGTGATTTAATTAATTAATTAAATATTAATAAAATGAAAGTCACTTTGGAGGAAGAAGGTGAGCAAGAAGTATAAAGGAAATGCAAGGGCCTCTATTCATTATTCATGTATGTTAATCAATTTGATATCTGGCTTCTAGCTAGAGGGCCCATCTCTTGGGGGTTTTGAGGGTTTTGACTTAACAAACCCTAGAGGACGATTCGATGGGTAAAGATTCCACCTAGATTGTCCCAAGCTTGGTGTCGGAGATGCAATACTCTCCCACACCATTCTAGTCAGATCTGCATCAATGCAGGAGGGTTCTACACCAGCCACAAGCACAGGAAGAGAAGGGGGGCACACCATTGGGGGTTTCCAATAAGGGAGGCGCACCATTCTTTGAGGGAAGCTCATTCCAAGGGATTGGAAGGGCTTCGGCAAATTCTAGCACCTGGGTTTGCATTGCAGGGGCTTGTCAGTTAGATCTAGTGCATTCCGGAGGAGTTTCATGGGCCATTTGGGTTATTGGATGCATTGGACGAATTGGAGAAAAGGAGGGCAATTTTGAGATTCAGATCTATTCCGTTTGAGGAGGTTATACATCAGATCTGACCCTGAGACTTCACCTAGTGACTTGCACTATCCCGATCTATCTTTCTAGCAAGTTTCAGGGCATTGGAGGCCTCCTTCATTAGGGCCGAAATTCTAGGGTTTGGCAGTTTTAGGAGGGCGCAGCTCCATTGAAGGATTCAACATTTGGAGGAGTTTCCCTTGGTGTTTCGGTCTAAGATTTCAGGAGGGGATTCTACTCATCCTGATCTACAATTCGGCATCTTCAGCATAGCATTTGGAGGTCTTTGATAGTAGGGCCGAATTATTGAGGAGCTTCATCATTCCAGTAGGGCATGGCATCTTCCAGCTTGAGGGTTTAGCATCTCTTACAGCCCAGATCTACTCTTACATTGGTCTTTAGTGAGTATTCGGCCTTGGGAGGCTTGTGGCATCTTCTATTGGAGCATTTTGTAGCATCTCCTATCTTCTATTGTCTTTATTGGAGCCATCTGATGTGCATTCCAGATTGGCATCTCATTGTATTAGGTTCTTGCTATTTGTTATGAAATAAAGATCAGATCTGCAGTGTTTTGGCTTGTCTATCATCTTATTGATCTTGCATATGGTTGAGGTATGTTCCATGATTGTATCTCCTTGTTTATTACTGCAAACACACATATAACACATCATAAAACCCTAAGCATAACTGTAAGCAAAGTGTTTGACAAAATACCACAACCAGAAAAGTTTAAAAGACACCCAAAACCGTGATGTTCCTGGCATAATGTCTTAGGAACATTACAGTGGTATCAGAGCTTAGATTCTTGCCAGCTAGTGGGAATTAGCACATGCATACAGAGCCTAGAAGAAATGGATGAGATATCCTTTGAGATAACATACTTGGAGATAATATATTCCATCCTTAGCAAGGAAACTAGGGCTCAAATAACATTTCCACAGTATGTAGCCTTAAGAAATCCTAGTTTGAGTGAAGAGGATGTTTTACATGGGATCATCATAGAAGATTAAAAGAGAACAACAGAAGCTAGATGGCTAGAAGAACAGAGCGACCCCACACCCATTAGGAACACACAGCTTTGTTACAGTTGCAAGGTGCCTTGGGAACCAGATCATAGGTGCAGGGGTAAGGATCAGAAGCACATTATTGAGGCACACTATGACAGTGATGATGAGGTGTGTTAGGATGGAGCGATAGATGCTGATTTGGGGCAGTCTGATGATGATGGTGACTCTTGCACAGAGGCTAGTGATAGTGACTCTTGCACAGAGGCTGATGACACTAGCACGCTTGAGGAGGATGGTGACCTTTGTGTAGTGGATAAACAGTCGGAGGAGCAAGATGACAACACCTGCATTTCAGCAGACATATCACATATTGGTGATGACCTTACCCCAGCAAAGTGGTGACACTAGTGAGGACTCACATGTGTTAGCACCTATGGATGACCATCTTCCTATGGTGGCCGTGACACATCTGTCATCTTTCCAGACACCTATGACAACCACATCACATGAGGATACCAGTAGTATGTCGGATATGATGGAGGAGCCTTGTGTGAGGGATGCACGACATGGACACATGGATCCACAGATCCAGGGAGAGACATATGACGTGCAGATAGTTGATCTTACATTCACACACCAGCATGAGGAGATTGAGTCACAGATTATGGAGACTCCATTAGTTGAGAAGATTGTGGAGATTGACAGGTTGATGGAGCACTTACTTTTAGGATCGGCCTATAGTGATGAGGATGCACTCCTCGTTAGTCGGGATGACCATAGCACGTGTCTGGACACATCTATATGGGATCCAGGTGCAGATGATAGTAGCCAGGTGAGTGCATAGGAGGATACAACTGCTCACACAGGATACAGTATGATGCAGAGGGAGATAGCATCTAGTGATGGGGTGCAGTGGCATACAGGAGGACCCAGCAGCACAGTATACAGTGGGTAGTTCAGCACGTTATCTTATGCAGAGAGTGTTTTTGGGGATTCCATAGTTGACACTAGCAGTGAGGGATATGAGGTGGAACCTTAACATGACTGTGATCAAGAGCCACATCACTTAGCAGGACAACTGAGAGTCAGCGAGGATATGATCAGGGAAGCCACTAAGCGCATTGATGACACCCATACATTGGTAGCATATTACTGCTAGAGAGCATCAGTGGCACATGGCAGTTCAGATGGGGGATTTTCCATGGATGATTTTCATACTCTCATGGAGAGAGTATCTCTAATGAGGACCGACTACCAGCAGTTGTTGACTGACAGGGACTACCTATTAAGGATTGGTGAGATGTATCATGAGGCTCTGAGGGAGCAGGAGTTGGAGGTGGACAGACTTACTCAGGAATTGGAGAGAACTCGAGGATTCTTGAGAGGCACACAGACAATCCTTCAAGAATCAGAGTCTAGGTCAGACGAGCCTCTTGAGGAGATTTGTCAGAGATCCACTTCATCTGTCTTAGTAGACACTCAGATATATCATTCAGTCACGTTGCTAGGAGATGTTGGTGATCTAGCAGAGGAGCACCAGTTGATGGAGGACACTTCCATTTGTGTTCAAAGAGCAGGTGACCTCCATGTAAAGGTTGATCCAGCAGTACACCCCAGATCTATGATGCATCATGAGTCTGTGGGAGATGATATGAGTATGCTGGAGCATACGGTGATGAGGGATAGCTCACAGAGTCATGCCGAGATGTATGGTGGCATTCAGAGGGGTATAGTGCCTTGCAGGGAGGAGACACACTTAGGGGAGCATGCAGATGTCACTCCTTTGCTGATCCGTAGGATCTTTTAATGACTTATGGTTGAGTTTTAATTTTGCATGCGTTAATTAACCATTTGAGAAACTTAGTGAAAGAATGAGGAAAGAAGAGGAATTATGACAGCCATATATACATTTGCATATCTGAAATGAAAGAATAAAGAACAAACCATAACACGCAGATTGATAACGGAGTTCGGCACAACTTTGCCTACGTCTCCGGGCCTTTTCTCTGTGGGAGAGGCTTCTTTATTTCTGCTCAAAAGCTCAAAAGTACATCGCTGCAATGCCAAATGGCTACAAGACTGATCTGGTCATGTTCGTCCAGATCTCTAGAACCATGCAAAGAAAACGACATGCAAAACGGACGTTCGGAGCTCCCAGAAATGGTCCGACAGCGTCTCTTCCTCAAAAGCTTCTCTGCCTCCAAATGGCTTTAGCTTGATTTCCCTTCCATATAACTCCGCTCTGACTGCTCTAATGGCTTCGAAGCGTCCAAAAACCCCTATCTGGGCTCTTTCGGCACCTCAATCGGTCGAAAAACAAAGAAGTTAGGCCTCCTGGAAGTTTTCCCCTTCAAGCTTGCTGTCACTGGTTCTACAAAACGCACCCTTCTCCAATGAACCTGGCTCACACGCATTTTAAAGCGTGAAAACCCAGCATCGGGCGCAACCGCGTCAACGGTGCAAACCGTAGGACGGTTAAGGGTGCGCCAGCCCCTAACCGCCTGGGCACCTGGGCATATGAGTTCATAATATGACCACGCGCATTTATAAAAAGAGCTACTTTTGAAAGCCAATATTTAAGTGCCAAGTGTTGGGCACGTGTTAAACCCCCGCGCTATAGTTTTGGCTGTGGTCATGTATTGGAGAGTCGTGTGACCGGGGGCTAGAGCTTCGTTCAATACAAAACTCCCACACTCGTTTTTACATGGTAGTTATTACAACCGTTTACACAAACCAATTCCGCGCGCACTTTTAAACTGTGGTCATATACATAAACACAGAAACCGCGGGCTGGGGCTAAGCCCCAGCCCGACCACCCACCATATTACACATTAATCAAAGTTAAATAGATATAAACCCACATATATGACAAGACATATAATGTGGCGCATTGGCAGCGCGGACTGTGCAAAATCTTTACACGGTGGGGAGGTCCAGGGGTCGAATCCCACGGCCTCCATAAAATTTTAATTAACAAACCAAATAGACCAATACCAATTAAGGGGTGCCACGTGGCAACCCATGATTGGGCCACGTGGCACCCAATCACTTGCCAATTAAACGCCACGTGTCAGCAAATGATTCGCCAACTACCAGCGAATCAAACTGCCACATAACTTTTGCCACATCACCGTACGGATTCTGCCACGTCACCTGTACGGCCTCTGCCACGTCAGCCTGTACGGACTGCCCAGTTAGCATTTTTTTGCCTGTTTGACTTTTCGGACAGAACGCGATATCTTCTCCATACGGAGCCCGTTTGACAAAGTAAATATACCGTCGGAATCAGGAAGACAAGATGGACGCAATGGCACAGGTTTCTTCGCATTCCGAGCACTTTCATTTTTGAGCATTTTTCAAGCCCTATCAGGCTTCTGGATCCGATTTCGGATCATTTGCAGCAACACATAGTTGTGGGAGATCACCTTCACCATTTCAACAATTGCATGGGAGATGAGAGATGGAGGTTGGTTGACCAGCAGTCGGAGGAGTTACTTCCAGTTGTACTGGATGGTTGGGATTCGGTGATGACCACAGGAGAGTATTTATCATGGATACCGATGGACGAGCTTTTGGTCGAATCCTTGGGATTGACCAAATCATGTGACACCTTCCAGTCCTACAGTCAGCTGCAGATGTTTCTGTTAGCCTGTCTTGACACTTTTATCATAGACAACAGAAGGAGGAGGGATAGGCCGTGGTTGAGGACATGGGGAGTGGCTAGGCCGAAACCACCTGACATGAGTATCTTTACAACATCCATCCGGATAGAGGTGGATTGTCATAGGCAGCTAGTTGAGACTTGGTGCGTGATGGTGAGCATCATAGGCCAGGTGATAGCAAATGAGCACAGAGGGCTTTTGATAGTGATCAGTCTCACACAGGAGAAGTTAGAGGAGATTGGAAATGATAAACTTCCAAGTTTACCATGGGATCTGGGTGTTCATTTGGCTAGCAGGATGTTTTACTATAGGGTGACCTAGGTTGTGCCAAAGAGCCACATATGCCAGCATGGGTTGGTTTGGAGTGAGCCTGCAGGGATTTGTCCGATGGAGCGAGGCAAATTTTCACTCTTGATCATCATGATCGGACATGGACATGGTTGGGCAGGTACTCCTTCCACAGAGATGTTTTCACAAATGCAGTTTCTGGACAACGGGTCCAATAGCCACAAGTACTTCAATCTGAGGATCCAGGAGTGGAGGATCCAATATATATACAGGGAGCAATCAGGCAGGGTCAGCATAGTGCAGTGCCAGCATGGTGATCTCCGACAGAGATTAGCGTGGGATCCAGGGATTGTAGGGTTGATCATTTCTCTAACTGACAGGGGCGAGTGGAACTTTGCAAGGGAAAGTTGTTTTGACTTTCCATTGAGCTTCAGTGTTGGGGAGAGAACGTCTCTTGAGGATGTCTCATGGAGGTTGTGCAATACCTCATTCTGGCATTAACAGGTGCAGTTGATGGAGGCCGTGTTGATCTTGGTAGTAGCTTGGAGGATGGACTCATTCCGAGATGAGGCCATGTGTCATGTGCAAGAGATTCACAGAGTTGATATATTTCAGGACTATGCTTCACAGGATATTGTAGTTCACTTCCTGATATGGGATCCAGGGGGTGGAGTGTATGATTGTTCATCTTTGGATGGGTTCTACGGTGTGTCCTACAGGTGGACATGGGATCCTGGTATTATACTTGGAGAGATTTGGTTATTTCTTGAGGAAAAGCAATTTTCTAGCAGGGAGGACTGTAATGTCCCCACTTTGGGACATCATCACATTGTAGAGGTTTATGATGACCAGAGTAGCCAGATGGATGTTATAGCAAGTACAGGGGTTATTGAGAGGCATTTTGGAGTCCGGCTTGCATCGCTCATCCCATTTCATCGTTATGATCCATTCCACACATGTCGGCCTTGGTTTCGTTGCATTCCGACGATTTCCATGATTTTGAGTATTTTGAGCTATAAGTTAATTAAATTCACTGAGGTCATTTTGGACACATTTCTTGGAGGAACCTCTCAGTGTAATAGCTCATTGGAATCGGGAGGAGCAACACTACAGGATGGGATGGTGAGAAGTGACTTTCAATGGCCAGGGAAGCCACAAGGAGAGATAAGGCGCTTTTCAGAGGTAAAAAGGTTAATTAATTAATTAAAGTGATTTAATTGATTAATTAATTATTAATAAAATGAAAGTCACTTTGGAGGAAGAAGGTGAGCAGGAAGTATAAAGGAAAGGCAAGGGCCTCTATTCATTATTCATGTATGTTTATCAGTTTGATATCTGGCTTCTAGCTAAAGGGCCCATCTCTTGGGGGCTTTGAGGGTTTTGACTTAACAAACCCTAGAGGACGATTCGGTGGTGAAAGATTCCACCTAGCTTGTCCCAAGCTTGGTCTTGGAGATGCAATACTCTCCCACACCATTCTAGTCAGATCTACATCAGTGCAGGAGGGTTCTACACCAGCCATAGGCACAGGAAGAGAAGGGGGGCGCACCATTGGGGGTTTCCAGCAAGGGGGGTGCACCATTCTTTGATGAAAGCTCGTTCCAAGGGATTGGAAGGGCTTCGACAGATTCTAGCACCTGGGTTCGCATTGCAGGGGCTTGGTCGTTAGATCTAGTGCATTCCGGAGGAGTTTCATGGGCCATTTGGGTTATTGGATGCATTGGACGAATTGGAGAGAAGGAGGGCAACTTTGAGATTCAGATCTATTCCATTTGAGGAGGTTATACATCAGATCTGACCCTGAGACTTCACCTAGTGACTTGCACTGTCCCGATCTATCTTTCTAGCAAGTTTCATGGCATTTGGAGGCCTCCTTCATTAGGGCCGAAATTCTAGGGTTTGGCAGTTTTACGAGGGCGCAGCTCCATTAGAGGATTCAGCATTTGGAGGAGTTTCCCTTGGTGTTTCGGTGTGAGATTTCAGGAGGGGATTCTACTCATCTTGATTTACAGTTCGACATCTTCAGCATAGCATTTGGAGGTCTTTGATAGTAGGGCCGAATTATTGAGGAGCTTCAGCATTCCAGCAGGGCGTGGCATCTTCCAGCTTGAGGGTTTAGCACCTCTTATGGCCCAGATCTACTCTTACATTGGTCTTCAATGAGTATTCGGCCTTGGGAGGCTTGTGGCATCTTCTATTGGAGCATTTTGTAGCAGCTCCTATCTTCTATTGTCTTTATTGGAGCCATCTGATGTGCATTCTAGATTGGCATCTCATTGTATCAGGTTCTTGCTATTTGTTATGAAATAAAGATCAGATCTGCAGTGTTTTGGCTTGTCTATCATCTTATTGATCTTGCATATGGTTGAGGTATGTTCCATGATTGTATCTCCTTGTTTATTACTGCAAACACACATATAACACGTCAAAAAACCCTAAGCATAACTGTAAGCAAAGTGTTTTACAAAATACCACAACCAAAAAAGTTTAAAAGACACCCAAAACCATGATGTTCCTGGCATAATGGCTTGGGAACATTACAACTGCACCCAAGGCAATGGTCAAATCTAACCAAGTGAGCAAATATCCTAGTGGACATGATTTCCCGAAATGAGGCAATGATCAATCTCGTACACTGAGCCTCAGGTTGGTCGTTAGGTACTGTATTGGAGATTGAGTAGTGATTATCTAAGTTCTATAAATATGTAACATATGGCATTGTAAATCCTCTAAGAAGTGAGTAGAATAGTTTTGTTCCTATTCTTTGTAGGGCAATCTCAGACATCTTCCACAAGGAAATGAGCATACAATGTTAATGCTACAGGCCCTGCTTAATCTTGTCCTCAATTGCAATAGCAATAGTACATCATTGAGAAAATCTCTTGTGTCTTCTTGCTTTTCTTTTGTGGGATGCTCATTGGATTGCTTTTCTGGTTTATGGTTTCCTGTTCATCATGCAAATAGGTAAATAACAATGCTAAGAACATACTTAATTATCCTAAGTATTATGTTACCCTGCATTGTTCTGCTTAATTTTGTTTATAACTTTATTTTTATTGTTCGGCATACTGTACAAGGAATATCTACTTAGATTTATTGTTCTTCTTGCAATACTGCACATACTCTGTTCCTAGTTAGCACTGTAACTGCACTCTACATTTCCTCGCATGCGCATCAATGCCACTTCTGTACTTTACTAGTAAATCCCTTAATCTTTGTCTCTGGAGATTGTGCATCTGTTCACCAAAGTCCTCCCCTGCGCTTTTCAGCACTGTGACCAGTTTCTACTTTTTCACTCAGTTCAGGTATCCCATGTTGTGCAAATAGTTGAGCCTCCTCACAGGTTTAA
Source organism: Picea sitchensis (assembly GCA_010110895.2). Taxonomy (NCBI): domain Eukaryota; kingdom Viridiplantae; phylum Streptophyta; class Pinopsida; order Pinales; family Pinaceae; genus Picea; species Picea sitchensis. Next base: position 21,163 of record SNQJ01S0094974.1, read on the forward strand.
TAGCTTGCACATCTGTTGGGGCTACAGCCCACATGATCCCCCTTGCAACTAGATCAAATTATGCCAAAAATATTGTTATGTGAAGGAAGTCCTAATATGATCACCGCATACAGTGCAGCTATGCTGAGGTTTCAGATGTATGGGCAAAGATATAGATAAGTCAATACAAATGTTCCACCAATAAGACGAAATAATAGCTTCTTGATAAAGAAAGGGGAGGGGGGTAAGTACTGAAATTATTTTTATCCAGCCTTAGTTTACAATGCTGAAAGAGATATTTGATGCTTGTATTCTACAGTACAAAAAATAACAAAACACAGAAAATCATATGAGATGCTCATGTTTTACCTTTTTCATGTACATTTCAACTAACATTGGCAACTCAGACCTAGTTTTCCATCCACCGAGCAGTGTGCCTTTCAAAGTACGTCCATTAAGAAGTGGTCCATAATGTGCTGAAAGTTCCATTTTTCCACTAGGAACTCCAATTAGAACTGCCATACCCCAGCCCTGTAATGCAGGAAACAAACTTGAAAGAGTCAATGATTTTTACTTCAGTTTTAAAATTATTAATAATCTACAGAATACCAATTCAACATATCTTAAATGTTATTTTCTGAGAAAAATAAAATCAATTAAAACAAATAAATTGACTGATGTGTAGGAATGAGAAGTACATCACAGCAGGACTCTAAGGCGGTCCGCATCAATTCAACATTACCAACACATTCAAAACAATAATCCGCTCCACCCGTTGTTATCTCCTTCACAACCTGCTTGAGAGAGAAAGTTTAGTTTTAGGTTATAACTAATGATCAAATAACTATAAATAAATGTTGAACAAAAATGGGTTCAAAAGACATTTCTATTTGTTCTTTAATGCAAACAGAAATTTCTAAAAATGGATGTGCATATCTATTGAGCTATGACAAAAGTTTGAGAGGATGTATATGGGGCTGTATTTTTTTGTCCTTTGAAAGAAAGTGGACCCTACCCAGAATATTAAGCAAAACCTATATACCTAAGCTTCAGATCAGTCATCAATCTAGTGGTTTAAGTCGGGGTGTCACCGTGATAATGGCCCAAATTCAAACTCTGGCGGGCACAGATCCTTGATCAATTTCAAAAGTATAAAAGTTTATAATAGCTCCATCAGTAATTTTAAATTCCTCATAAGAAAAGACTAAAAGCATGTTTACAACAAAATTTGAATGCTGAGCGTCCCCAAAACTATATGGCATAATATTAAGCATAAATAATCAACTGTTTCAACCTTAGTTTGGATTCCGGTATGGTCAATGCAGCTGTTGACTGACTTGGTCATGTTTTGGTTGTTTTACTATGGTCAACTAAAAAAGGTTAAAAAGAAAAAAGCACCAGCAAGCAAAACAACAGTTTTTTATTACCATGCTTCAGAGTCCAGACATTAAGTATCCATTCATTCATGTCATAATTACTAAAAGTCCAAGAAGCTGACCCCCAATTGGTGTATTGGAAAAATCCAAAATATCATTGTTCTGCATTGATCAAGGGATATATGCAATCATAAAAATGCAAGATAGCATCTTTCTCTTAGAAGCAAAAATCTATCATAGTCGGCTACTAACCATTTGGCTGCTCTGCCAGCATAAGATTCTATTTGGTTGTGAAATAATATCTTTGGTCAAAATACTTAGCATCAACTTTATAGGTGGAATATTACATGAAGCCTGTGGAAGTGTCCTAGAACCAATATCACAGTCAGGTTTCAATGGGAGACAATGCAATTGTAAAAATTTATCAGTCAACGTCAAATTAAATTGGCAAGAAATATACTGCCTTCATGCATGTTAATCCATAAACTCTCTATTTAGTCCCCAAGGACTGATCAAGATGTCAAAATTAAAAACAAATTGCCATGTTAGTTGATAGCTGGGATTGATTCCCAGCCTCCAGGGGCATATCTTACACAAAAATGACATAAAATAACTAAGTAGTGGCAGAATTTAAAGATGTATAATATAATTATAAGTTTTCTATTTCAAAATGGTCCCACTAATGCTTGTTGAGATAGAACCTTTGTCTCTCAGGATACTGGCCACTTATTCTAGAAAACTGATCCAACTTTGCAATTACTTTGCTGGTGGTCATGTGTTTGACTTCTGAGGTCTGGTAGCCAAGGAAACCAAACTGTAGAAGTAGATAGTTACACACACTAATGAGTGAAGTTAAAATATGTCAGAGATATGCCTCAACCAGTTAACTTGTGGTTTTCACATGTCTGGTCCAGCTAATTACTTGGGAACATAGAGGGAGTAATAATGGACAGATAGGTGCCCCTGCAGTGGTTTATAGGCATATATGTTTGTTTGAGGTGGTGTTACAGGCATGCCAACAAATCTGAAATTTCAAGTCAAAGAAGCCAGACTATAGCTCAGGATTGGGGATAAATGCCAGCATATCTTTGGGAAGCAATTGAAAAGGTTATGCGAAACATTATGTGTGATGTCCCCTTCCACTTGACCGAGACAGAGGATGACTTATTAGCCTATACAACTCTCGCAGGCTGTAGTCAGTAAATAAAAGGGAATAAAAGGGGATTATTTAATGTCACTTAGCTAGGACATGTTATGTTTATAAAGTGACATTAAGAATGGGCCATGAGCCCATTGGAGAGACCATGAGGATTAAGAAGAAGGCCGTGGGCCTATTGCAGATTCGAGGGGGGTTTGAGAGAAGGGTTGCAGCCCTGCTCTTGGTCCTTTGGGATCGAAGGAGGCTTGGAGAGCCGTCCAACATCACTCATCGAGGAGACATTGGCAGCAATTCAAGGTTTTGTTTGAGTTTGGTAGTATTTGCTGAATCTTCTATAGCAGCCATTAGAGATCTACTATTGTTGTATTTCCAGTTTCCATTCATAATAAATGATGCCAATATTGTCTCTTCCATTATTTGTGTACTTGGATTACTAATGTGCTCGACGGAAGTTCACTTAATGTAATGGATGCAAATTGTTTGTGGAAAGTCATATAACAGATTTTTCATAAAGAGTATAAGAGTACAACTATTTAACAGAAATACAGCACCAAATACACCATAATTTGCACAGTAAACACTAAAACCCTTGCCTAGTACATTTGGGGATATTACATTCTGGATATTGTTTGTCTCTCAATCAATATTGAGTGTTAATGACTCCAGTTCTTTGTATATTTTTAGCCCTGGTAGTTTATGAACAGAGGAAACTCTGTTATTTTGTATACTTGGTATCAAGCCAGAGCCTTAAGAGCAGATCAGGGCTCTTCTGATATAGATTTTGATCTGATTAGTGAGAATTTTCTTTACGGTAAAAAATGAGCATTTCACATATTTTCCACATGTAACATTAACTGATAAAGAATGCTAACACATTAGTTCAGTTAAATTCCATTAGTATCAAACATTCATCAGCTGTTATTTCATGTTATTCAAATAAAATATTGGTAACATCGATTTAGGTAGCTTGCATAACTTATACCTCTTTGTTTCAGAAAGTTCTACAACTTACCTCTTGGGTTGGTTGCTTGTAATCATTGGGATTGATAAATTCAGTGACACCAAAGATTTTCCCTGTCAAAGAAGACAATGGCTTGAGTAAACTCATAACTTTTCTTAAATTCCACAGTAACCTATTTCTAAATCTGAGACGAAGCATCTGGAAACATTCTTGTTGGATACTAGGAATTACCCCTTTCAAATTTGTCAGGGTTTATATCAACACCAATTATCCGAGATGCCCCCCTTAATTTTGCACCTTGTGCTACCTGTCCATAAAAACGAGAAGACTGATTCCATGGGTTTGAACACTAAGAAGGCAATAAAAATACTGTGCATGTATAGAATCTTTTCAATCTAAAGTCACATAAATGTTAAATCCATTTGTTGTTAAGTTCTTACAGCTAAGCCTACTGCTCCAAGGCCAAAAATGACAACAGTTGATCCTTTGCCAACATTAGCGATTTTCCAAGCAGCTCCAAAACCTATAGCAAAAAAAAACCACTTGTACATTTTATTTACAATTTCAACATAAGCATATGCATTTCAAAATTTAAAAAATGAATTTCTAATACTAAGTGGTCTGTATAAATTTGAACTCTTCAGAAAGGCAAGGGTCTAATCCTCAAATTAGACTATTGTGTTTCTGTTAAGATGTAACTAAGCTTCTTTGAAGTAACCGTTTGTTATGGATCTCATCTCATTTTGACTATTGTCATCCTGATATTTCAGTTCTCTTAAGTATGATTCTCTGAAATGTCACTTTCTAATGCGGTACTCCATTTCCTTTCAACTCCTAAGGTTTACTTTATGGAAACGTTTAAAAATATTTTTTCTTCAACAATTGGTATTGAAAAAAAAGAGAATTGGATGAAAAAAGAGACAAATTACAGAACAGAAAGAACGTGTATTTTCAACCTGTTATCGCTCAGTTTGTAGTTTAGGTCAAGTAGCTGGAAGATAGGGACCAAACTGGTGTAACAGGAGCTTCCCCACCCACTGTCACCTCGATGGGGAGCTCTTTCTATTTAGGGTGGCTAATCCCAAGGGAGACATCCCTAGTAATCTGGGGTTCTGAAAGGTCTTAAGGTTTAAAGGATCAAGATGAGGATTTCCTTTCACAGATTACTGCCAAGAGAGATAGTCAAAGAGAAGGTATTCCACTGAAAAGGGCACCTGTTTGCGAGACAAGGCAAATAAAACTAAAACGTGCAAGCAGTGGTTAGTACTTCAATTGCTAATGACTATCTTTAATATATATGAGCAATAATAAATGTAATTATTGACGAAGTCACTAATGACCATCTCTAAATGAGCACAATGTAATTACACTGCCCAAACAACGTAAATAAAGACAATGGCTTATGATATCACTCTTCTCCAATAAATACCAAAATGATAATAGACTAATGTGTAAAATCAACTTTGAAACCAGTACAACGCATTGACTATCATTAATGTGCTATATTGCTATTGCTACTGGGGCCAAACCTGCTAAAGATGATGTCAGTACTAGTTCTAGGTTAGTTTTGAAAAGGCAAGGAAGTGGACATTTAGCACACTAAGCCACCGAAAAATAATCTACAATATCGAATGCCAATTACATGACAAGGCCACAAACATTTTCCCAAACAAGAGGTCAAAGAGGCACACTACCTAGCTAGTTAGGGTTAGTAGAATTAGCTAGTTAGCCCCAATTTTTTGAGAGGCGAGATTGTTTTGAGCTCAAATAAAGACCCACACGTACTAGACTCAAGTCTTGGGGTAAATGTGGAGTCAGCTATGCAGGACTGGGGGGTCAAAGGGACCAAAACCTAAGGGACTGAGAGTTAGGCTTAATGGGAAAGTGCTGGCAGGCTACTCAAGTCAAACTTTAAGGGGAGGAGGCCCATTCCTGCAGCTTAAGCTAGGCCTCAAGTGCCCTCCCTTCCTTAAGACTCTTTGGGTAAAATGGTTAGGCCAGAAAGATATAAACCTAGGGCTGAGTGTTGTAGAGCCAAGGCTCTTTAAAACCCTGGGGTAGTCAAAACCCTAGGTGTAAACTTAATTAGGCCTAAGACGCCTTCCTTCAACTATATTCCAAATCTATCCTGCTAAACAACAGCATAGCAATGGCTAGGCTATATTCTCATTAATCAAATAGCTAAACAAGTCTTTATCATGGACACATGAAGCAACAACCTACTTGTATGATTTCTCCCTAGGGTTTCAATGATTAAGCATAATAATAATGTAACCATACATGTAAGATATTAAAACCTGGCTAAACTATCTAATCAAGAAGTTTTGTATGAAAAATACAATTACAAATTCATGAAGAGCTTATCAAAAACCCTAGTTGTAACACCTTCCAATGATAAAAACACCATACATGCCAAAGATAATCCTCCCAAGTGTAGCTCAACTCCATTTCACAAACCTAACAAAAAGACTAAAAGAGACTTCAAGAGAGTGAGTTAGGTTAGCATCCAAAATGAGGCCTAACGGGCCCTCAATTTATATCATCCAAATGACCTTTTAATTACAAAATAGGTCATTAAAAATGTGTCGGTCAAGGTCGAATTTAACATTATTACATTATTTGTCACATTAAATGCTAAAATGTCAAATTATGAGTCGAAAAGGGAGACGCCGCCCCTCCTTCCTCGAGGGAGATCGCTGGTCTCTTTTGGGCAAGATCAAAGATCCAAGGAGCAAAACGCTGGCCCCCCTGAGGCTCCCCTGCAACCCGCTACATGTGCCAAATAAGCCCAAAGACACCGCCATCCGGCCTAAAATGTCCGTGACCGTCCCGGGTAGCATCCCATCCATCAAAGGTCATCATCCTGCCCCAAGGTGATCCCCTTTAGGTCGATCTCTACCAAAGTATCCTGGTGAGGACGTCCATCTTTTTCTTCATGTAGGGGTTCGTCCCATCATTGTCCTGCCTCATTTATCCGAAAACTATTATCCGGTGGGCTCTTCACCTAAGGAGGTCCTGGAATCCAATCATATCCCCTACATGTGTACCCCTACTCCACCTGTACCCGGCCCTCACGAGTATGGTCCTGCAGATCAAAAACTCTCCATGGGCTCATTAGTCCTAGAGATCATGGTAACAACTATATTTCATCATTAAAGTTATCAAATATATGCATGAAATCCTAACACATCATCTAAGAGCCCAAAGATATTACATAGATCTACCATATGCAAAGATGAGGGAAAACAAAAGAGCAAACCTATTGGGCTAGTAAATCTACAAAATAAGGAAAGTCTCCTCAAAAGATTATTCAAGCCAAGTTTCTAAGGAGGTGATATGGTTTTTTAGGATGTCCAAACATAGCCTAACTAAGCAATGTGTGTTGGTCCAGGTGCCTTTGTAGGAGGCGAAGAAAATCTGGCTATGGATGCATTTTTCCAAGCCCTTTTACTTTATTTTTCTTTTATTGCTTTTATTTCTTTTTTACATCAAGGTCTAACCAGAGGACACAGCCTTGGCATGGTGACCAAAGCTAACAGTGTTACCCACCGGTATCTTCACAGAAATTATAAGACTGGCTCGTGATGAGAACCCTTTCTCTCAGCCATGAAACTAAAGGTCACTACCCGGCTTGCGACCAGATAGTGGCAATGTTGGCAATCACTGATACCTATCAACATAATGGGTCTGCTTCGTGATGACCTCCCATCCTCTTTGGTTATTAATAGTCTTATTATTATTTTCTTAGGGTCCCTTTTATTTCTTATCGAGGCTTTTTTATTGCCTTCTCTGGGATCCCCCTGCATGGGCATCTCTAGGTTTTATTTCCTATGGCTTTTATCTTTTACCAACTTCTTTTACCCCCTGGGCCTTTAGCCCCTTCTTCCCACAAGACAAAGTGTAACCCTCAAAGGTCATCCTAATAGCCAGACTAGGGGAATGGGATGGATGAGCGGGGTATAAGATGTAAATATCATAAGATGGTGGGAGCGGACGATGGCTCTACAAATCCCCCTTGGTGGCTAACCAAAACCCATAAATACAAGCTTGCTAAGTCACCCAGTCAATCACCCCAACAATGGTCAAGTGGATTAGTGTAAGATCCAAGCAATCATCTGAAATGAAAGGAACCTAATGCATATATAAGAAAGTTATAACGATCAAACATGACACATACCATGATACCTCGGACCAATTACCTCATGGAGCAAGAGTCCTCTCCGATGCAAGCCCAGGCCGGTGGTGATGGAAGCTACTGCTGCTGACAGGACAAGTCTGGCGGAGAAGAAGAAAGATGGGCCCTCCAGGGCCATGCTCAGGTACATCCTGCTCTCGGTACTCCATGTCTAGGACCATGTGGGCCTCGAGACATGATCTCCTAGTTATCCCTAGATATTGGGGATAACACAACCTTCAAGCATGGGAGCTATACATACATGGGTTTTCAAATGATGTAAATAGTCTATTATATTAATTTAATAGACTACCTCAAGATGTAACCGAAGTGATAAGGCTTCGAATGGAGATCGTTAAAAAAATAGGTGAGGAGTAGAAGGAATACACATGAAAAAGGGTATTAGAAATCTTCTCAGTTAAAGCCTAACAAGTTGTTTTTTCACAATTATATTAAACATATTTACGATTAAGATAATAAAATCACGGGGAAAAGTTCAATTGACGAAAAAGGAAACTAATTCTATCCATACATTACTTGCCAGAATTTCTCATGACCATTTTTCAAGTTCTTTCTCTTTTAATTTCAAACATCCTTATTATCAGTAAATCATGGAATTCTTACATCATTGACAAGGAAAGTAGTTGGCCAAGTTCTTATGATCTCAGGAATCTTTGGCAGAAACATGATAACAATATACCCAAAAAGGTGTTAGAAATAATAGGTGTGCTCGTTTAGCCATAGACAATATAGCAATATTGTCACCCAACCATAGGCTGAAGCCACCCTCGAGCACCTTAACCTTGACAGAGAATAATTCTAGAAGCAAACTCTAGGCCTAATAGCCAATCAATGTAGCGTACCTCTCTCTAGAGCTAGCACACAAGGAAGAAAGTCCAAACCATAACCAATAGAAAGTCCAAGCCTAAACAGAGAATATAGGTTGTAGTAGCTGCAACTGCAACTACTCTCCAGACTTGCGCACTTACTTAGTTTCTGCAGTACGCACTCTTACATTTCTGCAGTTGTGAGCTGTGTGTCCCAAATGAGCTCTGGCGTTCTGTATTTATACTGCTCCTCCTTAGATGTCTAGGCCGACTTCTCATTCTGGAGGCTAAAAACTCAATATTATATATTTCCTTTAGTCGACTTGTCTTCTACGGTTATGTCCAATGCCTTAGGGTTTCTTCTTGCTTCCCGAAATATTCTATTCTAGTCAGGGTTACACGCGGAGGTTAATACCTCCCGCAACTACCATAATATCAACACTCCCTCCTAGCTAGGGAGGTATTGAAGGCAATGGTCGTGAGCACAAACATACCATTCAACCGGTAGCATCATCATAGCCATACATGCTATCTCATGATTAAATCACGAGCACCACATCACTATCAATATCATTTGATAGCATCAACTGCATCATCTCTCAAAGTCATACTCCATCTGAGTAATTAGGCATGATGTTGAATAAGTCACTCACTCCACAGAGTGATACAAGAACTATTCTTCTAATCCGGACATGTCTTAGAAGAACAACTATTCCAACAGATGTTGGAAGCCACGCCATGGGCTACAAGGACTAGTATTCTAAACCAGACATACGTCCTAGAAGAATAAATGTCCTGGACCATTTTCCATCTGGATAATGTCTGTCCATCAGTACACTGACTATCCATCTAGATGGTAATCATTTTCAACACTACGGATAGTCTACATGGCAATCAAAACAATTCCATTCAATAGAACACAACTGTGTCTATCCATAGTAGTACACGACTACTATCCAGTGGTACACAACTACACCAAGTAGCACACGGCTACTTAATCAGTGACACATAGTCACAACCAGTGGAACACATCCACCACAGTAGCATACATCTACTGTCCAGAGACATACAGTCTCCATAGCAATCATATCATCTGATATCAACCTGCATAGAAACAATATCATGATATAAACTGAGTCCTCTGGGCCATTCTTCCACTCACATCTGTGAGATCTGGAAGAGCATCTTCCCTTAGAAAGTAAAACATCATCCATGGGCTATCTAGACTACTCTTCTCAAGCATAGAAGAATAACTGTCCTTGATTTCTGTGCCTGGACCATTCACCTAACTGGGCCATTCCTTCGGCACTAATCATAGTGCAACCTGGAGAGAATGAGTCTGCCCTAGGGAATGCCTGTCCCTGATTGCTGAACCTGGACCATTCTTCTGGCACTAACCATAGTGCAACCTGGATAGAATGAGTATGCCCTAGGGAATGACTGTCTGGACCATTTCCTAATGGAAATGATTGTCCTGCACCAACCTCCAAAATGGACCATTCTTAGAAACTGCTCACAACTGTGAACTTCAAAGGAATGACTACCCGGCGAGGCAGACCATTCTACTTGGCCACTACTCAGAGTGACTGCCAAGAAGAATGACTGTCCTAGACCATTCCCCCACATTGGCCACAAGGGGAATCGTTGTCTATGGTACATCAACAGTCTTTCGAACCATTTTCATTACGAAAATGACTGTCCAATCTGGACCATTTTCCAAACTAGAAAATGCCTATCCGTCAGAAATCTCAAACCACTTTCTGAACTGGAAAGGAAGTGCTTATCCTGAACCATTTTTCGAACTGAAAAATGGTTGTCCATAAATCGATAACACATCAGTGTTCCCTCCCAACCTGGGAGTAATCTCTTCCTTTTTCAATAAGGAAGTCGTCTCCACGAACCCCACCTTGCAAACTTTTCATCTTGGACAGAAGTTTTACCAAAATATCTGCTATCTGCTCATCTGTGGAGATATATTGGACAACCACTTCTCTTTTCTGGACTTCATCGCGGAGAATGTAATTCTTGATCTCAATGTACTTTGGTCTATTATGGAACACTGGTTTTCTCTAAAGGCTTCATGTAGATCTGATCATTACAATATATATCATGGTCGAATTCAACACTTTTGTTTCCTGCTAACTCATGATATCGTGGCAAGGCTCAAACTGAAATATTTCCAAGTAGCACTTCTTTTGTCATCATCAGAGTTTGTCATGGATTAGCAATCCATCATCCCAGACTTTTGAGTAACTATTATGATACTCTATCTCTGTCATAGAAAGTTCTCACCACGCTTCTGTTGTATATGAGATACTCTGCATCAAGTTGTTTGAATCCATACAAGGTCTTCTTATATCTGCATACATGGGTCTCTTTCTGGTATACCTCAAAAACTTGAGATTGCTTTACATAAGCTTCTTCCTCAAAT
>SNQJ01S0094975.1:3030-30136 GCA_010110895.2 Picea sitchensis
AGGCCAGCATTTGGTGGCAAGATCTGAAATTGGCCAAGGGCCTAAAAGAGAAACAAATGGAATGGTATGATTTTAATAAATATTTCAAGAAACAATACTTATCTGAAAGTTACTATGAAAGGAAAACCAAATAATTTTATGAGATATGACTTGGTCAAATGACGATGGAGGATCTTATAAACAAATTCCTGGAATTACTAAGGTTCATACCTTATATCCGGGAGGACAAGGTAAAAATCTAGCAGTTCCTAAGTTGTTTATCACAGTCCTACATGGACAAAATTGAGTTTGAAAACCCCAAATCCTTGAGTGAAGTATTCAGGAAATCAAGAATGTGCTATGACTAGTACAAACAATGGAAAGAGTTTCCAAAATCTTCGAAGGATAAGAAACAAGACCGAATGAACCAATGGAAGAAGGGATACTAGCCCACCCGTTATCAAAATGCAACAAAACGATTTCCTAGAAAATACTTTCACTCCAATTATCCAAGTACGCAAGGCAATGGTAAACCAGTAAATTTAGGAATAAAGAAGTTTGGGGACAGTCCCTGGGAACCCTTGAAGTGCTGGGAATGCAGATATCCTCATCTAAGGAGGAACTGCCCATGTTTAAATTCAACAAAAAAAACTGTTGTGCACAATTTACAAGAAGCCTCGACGGTGGGTGATGTGGGAAGAAGTTTACATCGGATAAACGCAGTCGTGGATGGCCAGCAAGCTGACCACCAGTCCTCGATGGTGGAAGTCGAAGGTAAAATCAATAACACCCAAATCTCTATTTTAATTGATCCTGGTGCTACGTTAAGTTATATCACTCATGGTGTAGTAGAGTCAAATAAACTAAAGAAAATAAGACATGAAAAATCATGGTTGGTACAACTAGCAACAGGAACTAAAAGGAAAGTGGTTGACTTTACTTTTGATTATGAGCTCAGTTTAGATGGTCAAAACATAAGAACAAATTTGAATGTTCTACCACTAGGATCATATGATGTGATTATCGGAATGGATTGGTTAGAAAGGCACAAAGAAGTACTAGATTGTTATGCAAAGAAACTAAAGTATAAAGACGAAAATGACATTTCTAGAACAAACCAAGGTGTACCTAAACCAGTATCAATTAGACAAGTCACAATGATGCAATTCAAGAAATGCATGAGGAAAGGGTGTAAAGTTTACACCATCCAAATAACGAATCTATTAGAAAAAGAAGATAAGCCCATCTTGGAAGACTTTGTTGTCCTACGCAAATTCAGGGACATGTTTGTTGATGAAATACCTGAATTACCTCCTAGAAGGGAAATAGACTTTTCTATAGACCTGCTACCTAGTTCAGCCCCTATATCGAAAGCACCTTACCGAATGAGTTTTCCAGAATTAACAGAATTAAATATTCAACTACAAGAATTATTGCATAAAGAGTATATCAGACCGAGTGTTTCACCTTGGGGAGCACTAGTCCTCTTTGTGAAAAAGAAAGACGGTACTCTAAGGCTATGTATCGACTATAGAAAATTGAATAAAATTATTATTAAGAACAAGTACCCCTTACCTAGGATAAATGATCTGCTTGATCAAGTAGGTGGGGCCAAGATCTTTTCAAAGCTGGATATACGATCTGGTTATCATCAAGTTAGGATAAAAGATGAGGAAATTAACAAGACAACTTTTCGAACAAGATATGTACATTAAAAATTTGTAGTTATACCCTTCGGGCTCACTAACGCACCAACCATGTTTATGTGTCTAATGAACATTATTTTCAGTCAATACTTGGACAAGTTAGTATTGGTATTTATCGACGATATTCTGGTCTATTCTAAAACATAAGAAGAACAGGAAGAACACTTAAGAATAGTTCTGCAAACTTTGAGGAAGCACAAACTGTACGCTAAATTTGACAATTGTGACTTTTATCAAAATAAAATACAATACCTAGGACATGTAATTTCTACGTAAGGCATTGCGGTCGACCCTAAGAAAATAAGAGCCATCATGGAATGCCCAGTACCTAAGGATGTAGCGGATATCCGGTCATTCATGGGAATCCATGGATACTATCGTAGATTCATAGATGTTTTTTCCAAGATAGCCTACCCCATCACATCATTACAAAAGAAAGGAACCAAGTTTAACTGGTCACAAAAGTGTCAAGATAGTTTTAACAAGTTAAAGGAATTATTGACAACCGCACCCATTCTAAAGGTAGCAAAATCGGATAAGGATTTTACCGTCTGTGTTGATGCGAGTAAAGAAGAACTAGGTGGCATCCTAACTCAAGAAGGACACATTATTTTTTATGAATCCCGGAAATTAAAAGAACATGAGAGAAACTACGTCACTCATGACTTATAATTAGCAGCGGTAATATAGGCCTTAAAAATGTGGCAACACTACATATTGGGTAGAAAATTTCTATCATTGACAGATAATAGCAGTGTGAAATATTTATTTAGTCAGCCTGATCTTAATGCAAGTCAAGCAAGATGGCTAGCCTTCTTGAGCGAAGTCGACTTTGAGGTAAGACATATCAAGGGTAAGGAAAATAAGGTAGCAGATGCTTTAAGCAGAAGAGTCCATGGGTTATTCGAAATAAATGTCAGTAGAGAAGAAAGTGATCTGGAATAGAGAATAAGGACAACAGGTATTAACGACGAAAACAACACAAAGTTAGTGGAAGAATTACAAAACACTACAACAAGCTCAGACAAACCAGATTTGAGCATCGATAAAAATGGCCTATTACGATTCAAGAATAGACTTTATATACTGGATTTCGCAGAGTTAAAGATAACAGTTTTGGATGAAGTGCACAAGAAACCATATTCTGGTCATCCAGGGTACCAAAAACATGATAACAACACTTAGGAAATTATTTCATTGGCCTAATATGAAGGGAAAGACAACATAGTACTTAGCTAGGTGCCAAGATTTCCAGCAGGTTAAGGCCGAGCACCAACATCCATCCGACCTATTACAACCATTACCAATACCAGAATGGAAATGGGAGACCATATCGCTGGACTTTATAACAGGTTTTCCTAAAACTCAGAAACATAATGATTCTATTATGGTTGTAATCGATAAACTCAATAAGTCTGCACACTTTATTCCTGTAAAATCTACTTTTAAAGATATAAACATCGCTGAAATATTTATGAAATAATTTTTTAGACTGCATGGTATTCCTAAAATGGTGATTTCAGATAGAGACGTAAAATTTACATCCACTTTTTGGAAAGAATTGTTTGCAGGGATAAATACTAATTTGAATTTCAGCACGAGTTACCATCCACAAATGGATGGACAACCTGAATGAACAAATAAAATCGTAGAAGATATGCTCTACATGTACGTAAGAAAAAAACCGAGTAAGGGGAAAGAATACCTGCACTTGGTAGAATTTGCATATAACAATGGGTACCAAACTTCGGCTAAATTGAGCCCCTTCGAGGTACTGTATGACAGAAAGTGTACGACACCAATTATCTGGGATGACCCAGTTGACAGACTCATGGTTCAACCAGAAATGCTCCAAGAAATGGAAAGTATGGTAAGAAAGGTGCAACATAACTTAAAGGAGGCACATGACAGGTAGAAAAATTACGCGGACCAAGAAAGAAGACACTTGGAGTTTCAAGTGGGAGACCATGTTTATTTGAAGGTCAAAGCCCAAAAAAGTTGGCTGAAGTTAGGAAACTATGCCAACTTGGCACCTATGTTTTGTGGGCCCTTCGAGATACTAGCTCGAATCAGACCCGTAGCATACCAACTTGCACTTCCATCTAATCTAAAAATTCACAATGTATTTCATGTTTCTTTATTGAAAAATTATGTTCATGACCCTACTCACATAATCAATTGGAACTTGGTGCAAGTGGAACCAGAAGGTGAGTTCCAGGTGGAACCCCTGCGCATTCTGGACCAGAGAGAAATAAAACTTCGGAACAAAGCCATCACTCAGGTAAAGGTGCAAGGGAAGCACTTTAGTCCTGAGGAGGGCACTTGGGAGTTGGAGGGAGATTTACGGAAATCTCATCCAATCTTATTCCAAGGAAGGGATGAACACTGAAGACAGTGTTTTATTGAAGGGGGAAAGGATGTGACATCCCCTAAAATAAAGTATTTTTGAAATTTGAAAATTGTTAGAAAAGTATTCCGTTTTTGGTAAATTCGAATTTGGAAAATTTTTGCCATTTATGGCAATTTTGAATTTCGAATTTGATAAATTGTAATTAATTATTATGACTGTTGGGCAGAGACCTGATCGGACCCAACTAACTATTTGACTATGACACTTATATGTAAACAAAATATTGTTTTAATTATTGCAGGAGGACAAATGGAACAACCATGCTAAATTCAGCTGACCATGACTCCATGAGTGGGGAACATGTTGGAACTACCTCTAGGTTGATTGTTACAAGGGGAAAATCAGGGATTTGGCCATTGGAACCCCCTGAAAATCAGAGATTTAGAAAGCTATGAAAATTCCCAAGGGAGGGAAAAAATCTAGGCAAAAAGGATTGTTGGATATATAGCACATGTGAGGAGGCAGGATGTTGCCGAGTATGCTGGAAGGAAGAATTATTGTGTACTTGCTATTATGAACACTAAACATTAAGTGCGAGGTAAGGAGAAAGCTACAGATAGAGGAAGACATTGCTAAAGAGGATATTCCAAGTTTGCCCTCATGGATTCATGGTCAGGCTAGGGAGTGAATCAGGCAAGTGATTTAGCTGCCTTGTTCTACGGTTGGGAGGAACGTGGTTGTTCCCTTTGTCTTCCCATGAAATGGTTCATATATGTAATATTTTCCTTCTCTGTTTGAATGATCGTATATTTGATGTAATGTATTTGTTATATCTGAATTGAATTATTTCTATCTCTGTGGAGTGAACTAGTTATAGATGTAGCACAATCATTAAAGTCTATATGGACACAATAACCTGAGCGAAACTGTTCGATTATACGAATGTGTGAAGCCCAATTTCCGACATAATAGTTTATAAATCAATTTATGAGAAGCTCTTTATGAATAGATTATATTATGTACGAAAGTTAGAAATTATTTTATTTATTAGGATAATCGAATGGATTGGTGTGATTAAATTCTGGAAGAAACCACTTTCTATAACTAGATTTCTGCTATAACAAAGGTATTTCCTTTATATTGAAATTTCTGGTATGAACATCTAGATTCGTTCCTATACTTTGAGTATGATGAATTTTCGATAGACGTGTAACCAAAACTATAAATCAAATGCATAGGAGTCAGAATACTCTAGCTAAAACAACAACCGATGCACCTCATTCAATATAAATCGAATAAAGTGGAACAAAAGATACCAATAACTCCAGTATTAAACTCTGGGAAATAGTTATTTTTCTTCCCGTAACGGAATAGGACAATGGCACAAGATAGAGTCGAGTTACATGGACTTCTCTTTCTTTTCTAAATAACAAGTTCAGTGTTTGAAATCGAAAGACAGACTCACTTCGACACAGATTATCATTCTGAGTAATTTCAGACAAGATTGCCTTTCATTTAATAAAAAGAAGTGTATTACATAGTTGACCAGATCTAAAATCAAATATAGACTCAATAATTATATAAGAACTGGCATTATACCAACAATGGAAAACAACCCCAAAGGTTTACTCCAACAAAACATTACAAAAGTCAAAAGAATTAGTATAACAGAGCTAGTTGCAGTCACGATCTCCTTGGATGATTCTAGAACCTATAGAGTTAGCCTGAGGGGTGATGGGTTAGGAACCCGAATACCTTTTGTGTAGAAAGTAGAGTCAGGTATATGAGATTTGCATAGACAGAAATCCTGTAAGAAAAGAAAATCTTGAAATCGTTAGTCTTTATTCGAGGGATACGTAACAAAAACAAAGTAGCTGCAATAGGACGATAAAACTTAAACCAACAGTTTCTTTTGCAGAAAGGCACTTATCTTATGATGCGTGAGCTCGAATCTTTTTCCCATCGCCCACTGTCTAAATAGATGTTCGGGCTGAGGGAGGAGGGAATAGTACAATCTCTGATGGGTCCTCGCATCAACAAGGCCCATCATTAGTAACGATAACAAGTCTTATAAGTTCCCTCTCACAAATAATTAATCAATAGTGAAACCCTTAATTTCCAAATTATACAAACATGCCACAGGAGAAAGCCGAAGTGATAGTACAGACTTTGCACATAGAATATAGGCTTGATTAAAGAGTTAAGTTGAATCCATTCTAGAACCAAAACTGTAGAAAATAATTACAATCAACAGTGAGAGAAAATTCATTGCGCTATGGTATTCAAATGACGAGATTCAATCACTGCCCATCAAGTTGACATGGTTTTCGTTCCAAACCAAAAATAATATATGCCATAGGACTTCCAATAAAATGTTCGGGGAATCACGAAGACAAAAGCAGGTAAATCAAATAAAAATGGTGAAAACTAGCCAAAGGTCTGATAGATCTACGAAATGACAATTCCATCCATTACAGGGGATATAAATAAAATAAATATAACATATTACCCTACCAAACAGAAAGAGTCTACATCAATGAATTATGCACAGGCCAACCTATCTTCGTCATATTCTTTGAGGAAGAACGATAATAGGAATAATGAAAACAAGATGACGTATATACCACACCTTAGGCATTTCACAATGAGACTTTTCGTAAGACTTTTACCTCCCTCTGTTAAACGAAATCTTATTACTTATTTGAGGGGTGGCGTATGTTATCGAGCAACCCTAACTCCAAAAGACTCTAGTAACTACTACAGAGGGCTCCCAAACGTCTAACCAAATAAGGAATACCAACAATCTCAGGGAGGAAACTATTTTTCCCACGACTAAGGGTGATTTTGATTCTTGAAAGGTATTACAGAGAAATTTCCCACAAAGAAGAACACAATAGTAATAGACATGACGATAACTGACAAAACAACAAAACACTTAACGTTTTTTCTGAAGATTACATCTCCTTATTTTTATCTATCTTGGTATTATGTTTAAGGACGAACTTACCAGGGTTTTCAGACCACGCCATTAGATACACCATAGAACGACCACCATCACTCAGAGACTTCGCCTCCAAAAATGTGATATGCAGAACCTCTTCGTAAAAACTCAGAAATGAAAAAAACTATGAACCTACTCCAACCCTAAGAGGCACCTTGACGTCTCGGAGTAAATACAGGGAGTACGGAGGACGGTTAGCCATGTGACAATGGCAGAGTTAGTGGGACACATTGGGTGTAGAGCCCGGTAAATAAAAAGGAATTTGCAGAATGGCCATTAATGAAGTTACAAATCCTTAACTATTACGATAGTAAACCATCTCTTCCACTTAAATAATGTCGTGATTTGACACCGTCATTCTCACCCTCTATGTTAATCCGAGACATCAGTTAGATCCTAGTTGTCAACATTCCACTGGCTTTTGGATCTAGTACTTTCATTATAATCAACCACCGATTCTAAGAACCACAAAATAACCGAGACTTGGTAGTTAGGTTAGCTTCTTGGTCTAAGAGAAAAACCCGACCCCATGTCTATTATGGTTAAGGACTAGTTAAAGTTTCCCAGGATAACGTCAACAAGTACACTTGTGCATGAACTTGGAGCCTTGTGTTAATTAAAATGAGTTGTAGCATGTATTTTAAGACTACCCTTATATATGTAGCCTATATGCATAGGGGTAAAAGGTAGAAGGGGGCTTTCGAAAGTATTGGGGACGTTTCCTTATAACCTTTCTACTCATGACATAAATATGATATCTTGTGGTAAGTAGAAATCTAGGAGTTTGTAACAAGGTTTTTTTTTAGAGTTTTATAGCAAGGTTTTATTACAGAGTTTCATAACCAAGTCGACAACAGAGTTGCATAACTAGAACCCCTTCTTCTACCAATAAATTACATAAACATTTTTTTTGTGTGTGTGATAAATATGAGGTTCATTACAAATATGACCATTAAGAATAAATACCATTTCCCTAGAATATACGATCTCTTTGATCATCTCATAGGGGCTACAGTTTTTTCAAAAATAGATATCAGATCGGGATATCATCAGGTCAAGATTAAAGACGAGGACATCCACAAGACAACCTTTAGGACAAGGTATTGACACCATGAGTTTTTTGTGGTGCCATTTGGACTTACAAGCGAAGCAGGTCCACTTTTGGGACCTTTAGGGTTTTAGGTTAATGTAATGGGAAAGGGATGTTGGCCCGTGGGTTTACCCACACTTAGGCCCACTTTTGTAATGTATAAATAGATACTTAGGCAATGTAAGGATGGTTGATGACTTAGTTCTAGTAGTTATATCTGTGTGATTGGATGTGGATTGTAAATGCTCTGTGCATGATTGTAAGAGGCTTGTAGAGCTAAGTGCAAGTTGTTGTAAGAGGTTGTAGAAGAATTTGTGCTGAAGTGAAAGGAAGAAGGATCTAGCGAGCTATGCAGATCTTTTGTCCTATGTGAAGTAAGGGTTTTGAGTGGCTTTGTGTTGTAACTGATTGAAGAAACTAATAAAGAAGAAGAGTTGGTGGACATAGCCCCAGGGTGGGGGTGAACCATGTAAATCTGTGTGTGATTCTTTGTGTTTCGACTTGATGTGTTTATTTCTTCTTCCGCTAAGTGCCTTGATATATTTAGATAGATCTATTAATGCTTTGTGCTTCCTATATGTATGTCAATAGTGGGATCTGACATGTATGAGAATGCTTAGTGTTGAACTACTAGGCTTGATCTGTTTTACTGTGGCTAAGTGATGAAATACCTTTGAACACTGCAATGCTTTGTGCTATCTGCGAAGCATAATAAGAGTTGAAAATTAATGACTGACCAATGCTAAGTGTTTTGTACATGATATAATCATGGATCTGTGTCCCATCTAATGTTGTAGACACTTGAGTATTTCAACCACCCATGCCTCTACCTTGGGAGAGACTTCATTTGCTTCGCAGGTGTTGCCGAAAGGGTCGGTAGTTAGGGATTTGTTGGTGTTTTGTTGTAGCATTGAACCCCGAGTCTGCCCCTATGCCAACAAATGGTTCCATTGCCGGGACCTGAAACTGTGATTTCTGGGAACTAGAGAAGAAGAAGATTTGTGTAAAGAAATCTCTGTGCGTAGATCTATTTCCCTAGTGCGTAGTGTTCTACTTGACCTGTGAAGCTTTGTGCCAAGAAAGAAAGGTCAGATCTGAAGAAAAGAGGTCAGATCTGCAAGAAAAGAGGTTGATACTGAAGAAAAGAAGCAATATCTGAATKCTTTGTACTCTAAGAAATTTAAAAGTGGATTTTTCTAATTAAAAGAGGTAAGATCTGTAAGCTCTGTGCTCTGATAAAGGTAAAAAMGTTCTAGATMTGAGAGMTTTGTGCTTTGTAGAAGTAAGATAAGTGAAAATTTTTGTTTCTAAAGTATGGATCTAGGTATTTTTGATAGATTMTRTCCTAGCTTAAAACCTAGGGCATTAATAGATGAAAGAAAGATTGATATGAATAGATCTAATAAGTATAATGATAGATATGTTATACCTATGCATAGAAATAWTTTTTGGACTAACAAATGGATGCAGTATCCTAGAAATAATTTGTTGCAAATTGGCCCCTATGATCCTGGTGCGAAGTACAAAAGAGGCTAGGTATCAATTACAATAAAGAGAGGATTAACCCTCTGTTACAGTTGTAGAAAATCAGGACATCTAGCTAAGGAATGCCATGGTGGAGGACCTAGTTGTCTTTGTTGCAAAGATCTAGATCATGAAGTATTGGATTGCCCCAGAATGATTGCTAGGCTCAAAGGAATGAATCTAAACCCTAAGACAGATCCAAATATAGAAGAACCTTAGAAAGAATCAAAGAAATTATTAATTTAGATGAAAGAAACCCTAAATGAACACTGACATGCCAGATTATCATAGATATTCAAAGAAAAATAATGCATCGAAGTAAGGATAGGGGACTTCGACATTGATTGTGTTCTAGATGAGGAAACACATATGCATATCATGACAGAGAAAACATGGGAAGCTATAGGGAAGCCTGCCATGATCCTTTCACTAGGAGGAATATGACTCTTCAGAGGAAAATTGGTAAACCTATGTGGAAGGCTCACTCATATATCTACGAATGATAATGGAACTTCGACTGAAGAAGATTTTGAGATTATTAAATTTATTGAGGACAATGCCCCGTTTACTATGTTACTTGGAAAACCTTGGATTGACAGAGATCAAGTTAGATGGAACAAAGAAGCAGAAGTTTTGGAACAAAAGAAACAAGAATTGAAATATTTTATGACCAAGAAGATTGCACAGTTGATTGAAGAACAAAAGAACAGATCGAAGCTCCTTGACACTAGAGAACACAATGTCGAAGCTGAAAGAATGTCATAAGGCTCGCAGAAGACTAAAGCACCTGTCCAAGAGAAAGAAGAATTATTACCCCGGAGAGAATCTCAACAACGTGCAGTAACTATGCTAAAAGAAGATAGGAATCAGAACGGAAAAAGACTGACCGAGTTGAATATTACTGGGAAGAAGGCTAGAAAGTTAAGTGAGAAGAGGGCGAAGATTGAAAAGTTACAGGAGATTCCAGATGGAGCATTGCAGAAAATAATTAAAGGATTGCCACCAGACCATTGGATCTCGCCATAACAGACAGATCAACATTAATGGAAGCTTCATACCTGTTGCAAATAGACCATTGCCGAATTTCTTATTTATCTCGTCGCACCATGCCCAAAGAACACTTTTTCCAACTGAGAATTTGAAGCCCACAGAACTACTGATTGTATACAGTGGTCATTGCGATCTGATTGTTCATCCTAGTGCAGTATCTGAGATCATAGTGACCCTGATTATTTTTCCCGAGTGTGTATGTCCGACGAGCTCACCGAAGTTGAAGAATCCATCACAGAGGTATTCCTTGATTTAACGACTGAGAGAGTCATGTCAGAAAGAGGAATGTCCACTGGAGTCCAAGAATCATCGATAAGAGGAGTAGCAACTTCTCCATCCACTGCTCGATCCGGACCATCCCGACAGGTCGATGAGAAGCGAACAAAACATAAGGATGATCTTGCGAACGCTAACCTGATTTCGAGCATTTTTCTCGCTTACCTACCCCCTCTACGTGGTGAAATCAACTATGACAGTGTGCCCCAAGAATTCAAGTATGCTATGGTCACTGTGTACCTGCCGAAAGAGGTGCACGCAGTTCGTGCCGATCAGGACAAGCTCACAGCGTTGAATTTTAGTAACTTAAACCTCGGCAACAGGAAAGTCTACATTATGCTCTCCCCACACAAGTATCTAACAAAGATGAAGGGAAAGAACTCGAAGATCGTCCCGCAGTCTTGGACCGAGAACCTCGCGCAGTCAACATTGCTGAATGTCATGAAGATATCGCACTTTGGCAGGCGCTAGGAGGTGAATGTGTGCGTAAAGTTTCTTCTGTCTTGCTATCACAGAGACTACTTGTGGTTGAACCGCTGTGTCACAGTGGATCCGACCTTGATCAATAAGATCACAGGACTCAACATGCAAGGCCCTAACCCACAGGATTTTTATCTTAGAAAGACCACAGACAGAGTGCTAGCAATAAAGATCAAATAAACCTATGGTGATGATGAGAAGGGCACGCAAAGCTACAAGGTGGCCTCTATTAAGAGTGATGTAGTGCATCTTGCCTGTCAGCTAATCGCAGGCAAGCTAGTTCGCAAGAACCATCCCACCCAAGTGACTAGATTCATAGTTGATCTCGCAGGGAAGTGCGCAGAAGGACTTCAAATGAATTGGGAAAAGTACTTGGTGAATCAGCTCAAACTAGATTGCAGGGAAGCACAATACCAAGGGTATGAGTTCCATTTCAGCTAGTTTCTCATACTGATCGCCTTCATAGCATGGGAGATGATGGAGGGTTCCACTTTCCCAGAGACCAAACCATTTGAACCTTTGGCTACGAGGTTCAGTACCCTGTGGTACTCGACCGATATGAGAAAGCAGTGGTATTCGAATGCCATCTTCCACGTATACTACAACTAGCTAAAGATTGTCATCCAGTCTATGCCTCGCATTACCCCAAACATGCTCCACAGATTCAAACCCTTAATGAAGTTCAGCGTGGATCGCCACTTCATTTATATAACAACGTGAGCTGATGAACACAAGCAACAGTTGCAGTCTTATTACAAGTTGACCAAGGAAGACATCGAAGAGATCACCAAGGATTGGTTAGCAGACCTTCTCATTCCAATGAACCCCGCAGAGTTGTCTGATATTGATAGCCCAAAGACTGTACCAGATACACCGGGACCAAGCAAAATGAAGAAGCCTGAAGAGTTTCACGAAGTAGACAGTGCATCCGTAAGGACTGCCTCTATCACACCAGACGAAGGAGGTGATGGCGAAGATGGCGAAGAGATAGAAGGAGCATAAATTGAACAACAGAAAGGTGAAGTACCACCACCTAGGGATGAAGAAGACTCATCGAAGAAAAGGAACGTCTCACCTCTGAAATCTTCCTCCCGAAAGAAACATAGAACCCCTGTAACCAAAATGCAAGCTAACCTCACGTTGGATGACTTTGATTTCATCGTTGCAGTGGTAAATGATGCTTCAAAGGAGATAGTAGATATGCAGGAGGTGAAGCAAGAGCAGATGTATAACCATATAGAGATTGAACTCCAAGGAGTGCAACATGCACTCCAGTCTAGCTGCGCAGTCCCCACTACGCCTCTCACAACATGGACAGTAGAACCAGGAGATGAGCCAACTCAACTTCACCGTATTGATGATATGATCGAAGCTCGCCTTCGACCAGCTCAAGAAGACATAACACAAGCCACCCAGGCTTTGACATAGGTACAGGGAGTACTTTTCGAGCAGTACAGTGATTGAGAACAAGAAAAACTTGTTGTTCAAGTACAGTGGGACAAAGAGAAAGCAAAGCTACAACAAAGCAAGGAACAGTTGCTCGCAGAGCAACTTGAAGTCAAGGAACTAGTCAACAGAGCACTCTGCTCTGTGACTATTATCGAAGTACACACTGAAGAGAAAGTTCCACAACAAGTGGCACAACTTGAAGAAGTTATACAAAAGCTTCAGCAGTGCATTTCCAATCTAGAACTCCACACTATGCCCGATACCCCTCAGGAGATAAGAGACCAGCGAGAAGTAACTACTTGCAGTGCAGTTGACCAATTGAAAGCTCTTGCCTTGGAGTGAAAGAATCTCAGTAACCAAAGCACCCAGACTTATGAGAATCTTATAGAGAATACAGAGTTACAGGCGCTGGAGTCGCAGCTTTAGGAAGCAAAGCATCATGTAGATACATTATAGGCACAACTGAAGGCCCTGTCTACAGTGGATAGAATGAAAAGATCTCATGAACAATGTACAACTCAACAATAGATACATATGATCTAGAGCAAAGTGATGGAAGTCACTCAACAAATCCAACCAGTGCAAGACAAGGCATGCATGTTATTTTCCGAGATCAAAAGCTAGGGAGCAGAGCTTGAGAAAGTCATCATCACTGCAGAACAACACCTGGAAGGACTAGTAAATGAAATAGTGATCCTGGAATTCACCCAGTAGGAGGCCACAACAAAACAATAGGTTGAAGCAGCTCGAGCCAAGATCGAGGATTTTGAAGAAGAATTGCATAGATCAGAGTGACTCGAGACGAGTCACAGGTGAGTGTTGGGGGCCTGTTGGCCGTTGACCAAGTTTTGGGATAACCTTGGTCATTTTGACCTATTTTGGGACTTCGACAGCTAGTCGAAGGAGCACTAAGCGAAGTAGAGATCACAAGATATCGGTCCACTTTTGGGCCCCTTTTAGGATTTTGGGTTAATGTAATGGGAAAGGGATGTCGGCCCGTGGGTTTACCCACGCTTAGGCCCACTTTTGTAATGTATAAATAGATAATTAGGCAATGTAAGGATGGTCGATGGCTTAGTGCTATTAGTTAGATCTGTGTGATCCAATGTGGATTGTAAATGCTTTGTGCATGATTGTAAGAGGCTTGCAGAGCTAAGTGCAAGTTGTTGTAAGAGGTTGTAGAAGGATTTGTGTTGAAGTGCAAGGAAGAAGGATTTAGCGACCTGTGCAAATCTTCTGTCCTGTGCGAAGTAAGGGTTTTGAGTGGCATGTCACATCCTTTCCCCCTTCAATAAAACAATTTCCTCGGTGTTCATTCCTTCCTTGGAACAAGGTTGGATGATATTTTGACAAATCTCCCTCCAACTCCCAAGTGGCCTCCTCAGGGATAAAGTGCTTCCATTGCACCTTTACTTGAGCGACGTCTCTGTTTCGAAGTGTTATTTCTCTTTGGTCCAGAATGCACAGAGGTTTCGCCTGGAACTCGCCTTTTGGTGCCACTTTCACCAAGTTCCAATTGATCATACAAGTAGGGTCATGAACATACTTCTTCAACAAAGAAACATGAAATACATTATGAATTTTTAGATTGGCTGGAAGTGCAAGTTGGTATGATACAAGTCCAATTCAAGCTAGTATCTCGAAGGGCCAACAAAACCTGGGTGCCAACTTGGCACATTTCCCTAGCTTCAGGGAAATTTTCCGGGCTTTGAATTTTAAGTAAACATGGTCTCCCACTTGAAATTCCAAGTGTCTTCTTTTCTGGTCCGCATAACTCTTCTATCTTTCCTGTGCCTATTTTAAGTTTTGTTGTACCTTTCTTACCGTACTCTCCATTTCTTGGAGCATCTCTGTTCTAACCATAAGTCTATCAACCGGGTTATCCCAGCTAATTGGAGTTGTACACTTTCTTCCATACAATACCTCGAAGGGGCTCAATTTGGTCGAAGTTTGGTACCCATTGTTATATGCAAATTCTACCAAGTGCAGGTAGTCTTCCCACTTGCTTGGTTTTGTTCTTAGATACATGCAGAGCATATCTTCTACGATTTGTTTTTTTCATTCAGTCTGTCCATACGTTTGTGGATGATAACTCATGCCGAAATTCAAATTAGTATTTAGCCCTGCAAACAATTCTTTCCAAAAAGAAGATGTAAATTTTACGTCTGGATCCGGAACCACCATTTTAGGAATACCATGCAGTCTAAAAATTTATTTCATGAATATTTCAACGATGTTAATAGCTTTAAAAGTAGATTTTACAGGAATAAAGTGTGCAGACTTACTAAGTTTATCGATTACCACCATAATAGAATCATTCTGTTTCTAAGTTTTAGGCAAACCTATAATAAAGTCCAGCGATATAGTATCCCATTTCCATTCCGTTACTGGTAAGGGCTGTAATAGGCCGGCTGGATGTTGGTGTTTGGCTTTTACCTGCTGACAATATTGACACTTAGCTAAGTATTCTGCTGTTTCACCCTTCATATTAGGCCAATAAAATAATTTTCTAAGTGTTGTTATCATTTTCTAGTATCCTGGATGACCAGAGTATGGTTTCTTATGCACTTCATCCAACACTGTTAACTTTAACTCTGCCAAATCTGGTACATATATTCTGTTTTTAAATCGTAGTAGACCATTTTTATCAATACTCAGTTCTGTTTGTCTGAATTTCTTGTAGTGTTTTGTAATTCTGCCACTTTCTTAGTGTAATTTTCATCGTTATTACCTGTAGTCTGTATCCTCTGTTCAAGATCACTTTCTACCCTGCTAATGTTGATTTCAAACAACCCATGAACTCTTCTTCTCAAAGCATCAACTACTTTATTTTCCTTCCCTTTGACATGTCTTACCTCAAAATCAAATTTTCTCAAGAAGGCTAGCCATATTGCTTGCCTTGCATTAAGGTCTGGTTGGCTAAACAAATATTTCACACCGCTATTATCTGTCAATAATAGAAATCTTCTACCCATTATGTAGTGTCGCCACATTTTTAAGGCATGTATTACCGCTTCCAATTCTAAGTCATGAGTGACGTAGTTTCACTCATGTTCCTTTAGTTTCTGGGACTCATAAAAAACAATGTGTCCTTCTTGAGTTAGGAAACCACCTAGTCCTTCTTTACTCGCATCTACACAGACGGTGAAGTCTTTATCTGGATCTTCTACCTTTAAAATAGGTGCGGTTGTTAACAATTCCTTTAACTTATTAAAATTGTCTTGACATTTCTGTGACCAGTTAAACTTGGTCCCTTTCTTTTGTAGTGATGTGATAGGGTAAGAAATTTTGGAAAATCCCTCTATAAATATNTGTAGTGTTTTGTAATTCTGCCACTTTCTTAGTGTAATTTTCATCGTTATTACCTGTAGTCTGTATCCTCTGTTCAAGATCACTTTCTACCCTGCTAATGTTGATTTCAAACAACCCATGAACTCTTCTTCTCAAAGCATCAACTACTTTATTTTCCTTCCCTTTGACATGTCTTACCTCAAAATCAAATTTTCTCAAGAAGGCTAGCCATATTGCTTGCCTTGCATTAAGGTCTGGTTGGCTAAACAAATATTTCACACCGCTATTATCTGTCAATAATAGAAATCTTCTACCCATTATGTAGTGTCGCCACATTTTTAAGGCATGTATTACCGCTTCCAATTCTAAGTCATGAGTGACGTAGTTTCACTCATGTTCCTTTAGTTTCTGGGACTCATAAAAAACAATGTGTCCTTCTTGAGTTAGGAAACCACCTAGTCCTTCTTTACTCGCATCTACACAGACGGTGAAGTCTTTATCTGGATCTTCTACCTTTAAAATAGGTGCGGTTGTTAACAATTCCTTTAACTTATTAAAATTGTCTTGACATTTCTGTGACCAGTTAAACTTGGTCCCTTTCTTTTGTAGTGATGTGATAGGGTAAGAAATTTTGGAAAATCCCTCTATAAATATGCGATAATATCCGGTGATCCCCATGAATGACTAGATGTCCACTACGTCCTTAGGTATCGAGCATTCCATGATGGCTCTTAGTTTCTCAGGATCGACTACAATGCCTTCTGTGGATATTACGTGTCCTAGGTATTTTATTTTCTTCTGATAAAAATCACACTTATTGAATTTGACATACAATTGGTGCTTCCTTAAAGTTTGTAGAACTATCCTTAAGTGCTCTTCGTGTTCTTCTTATGCTTTAGAATATACCAGAATATCGTCAATAAATACCAACACGAATTTGTCCAAGTACTGACTGAAAATACTGTTCATTAAACACATAAACGTGGCTGGTGCGTTAGTGAGTCTGAAAGGTATAACCACAAATTCGTAATGTCCATATGTCATTCAAAAATTTGTTTTTCTTATGTCCTCATATTTTATCCTAACTTGGTGATAACCACATCGTAAATCCAATTTCGAGAAAATCTTTGCCCCACCTACTTGATCGAACAAATCATTTATCCTAGGTAAGGGGTACTTGTTCTGAATAGTCATCCTGTTTAATTGTCTATAATCGATGCACAATGTTAGAGTTCTGTCTTTCTTTTTCACAAAGAGGATTGGTGTTCCCCATGGGGAAACACTTGGTCTGATATATTCTTTGTCCAATAATTCCTGTAGTTGAATTTTTAGTTCTGTTAATTCCGTCAAACTCATTCGGTAAGGTGTTTTTGAGATAGGGGCAGAACGAGGTAATAGGTCGATAGACAAGTCTATCTCTCTCCGTGGGGGTAACTCATGTATCTCATCAACAAACACATCTCTAAAATCATGCAAAATGGAAAAATCCTCCAAGCTAGGTTTATTTTCTTTTTTCTAACAGGTTTGTTACTTGGATGGCGTAAACTTGAAAACCCTTTCTCATGCATTTCTTGAATTGCATTGCTGAAATTTGTCTAGTGGACACTGGTTTTTGTATACCTTGAACTGTCCTAGTGGTGTCATTTTCATATTTATACTTAAGTGTCTTTTCATAACAATCTAGCATTGCTTTATGCCTTTCTAGCCAATCCATTCCGGTAATTACATCATAAGATCCCAATGGTAGAATGTTCATATTTTTCCTTATGTTTTGACCTCCTAAACTGAACTCATAATCAAAAATAAAATCAACCACTTTCCTTTTAGTTCTTGTTGTTAGTTGTACCAGCCATGATTTTGGGTGTCTCATTTTCTTAAATTTATTTGACTCTACTACACTAGGGGTGATATAACTTAATGTAGTTGCATGATCAATTAAAACAAAAATTTGAGTGTTATTGATTTTACCTTCAATTTCCACCATAGAGGACTGGTGGTCAACTTGCTGACCATCTACGGCTGCATTGATTCGATGTAGGCTTTTACCTATGTCCCCTACTATAGAGGATTACTGTAAATTGTGAACAACAATTCTGTTTGCTGAAATCAAGCATGGACAATTCCTCCTTAGATGAGGTTCTCCACATTCCCAACATTTTAACAGTTCACGGGGGTTGTCCCCAAACTTCTTTGTTCCCAGATTTACCGGTTTACCGCCTCCTTGCATGCTTGGATTGTTGGAGTGAAAACCTTTCCTTGGAAATCTTTTTGATGCATTCCGATAAGGGGCTGGTTGGTATCCTTTCTTTTGCTGGTTCATTTGGTCTTGTTTCCTTTCTTTCCAAGCCTTGGGAAATTATGTCCACTGTTTGTATTGGTCGTAACACATTCGGGCTTTTCTGAATACTTCACTCAAGGACTTGGGATTATCAAATTCGATTCTGTCCTTGTAGGACTGTGGTAAACAACTTAGGAACCATTGGATTTTCACATTATCCTTCCGGATATAAGGTATGAACCTTAGTAATTCCAGGAATTTGTTTATCAGATCTTCCATAGCCATTTGACCAAGTCGAAGTTCATAGAATTATTTGGTTTTTCTTTCATAGTAACTTTCAGATATGTATTGTTTCTTAAAGTATTTCTTAAAGTTTGACCATTCCATCTGTTTCTCCTTTAGAGCCTTAGCCAATTTCAGATCTTGCCACCAAACGCTGGATTTTCCTTTCAGATTGTAGATGGCCATTCTGACCTTCAT
Source organism: Picea sitchensis (assembly GCA_010110895.2). Classification (NCBI taxonomy): domain Eukaryota; kingdom Viridiplantae; phylum Streptophyta; class Pinopsida; order Pinales; family Pinaceae; genus Picea; species Picea sitchensis. Next base: position 21,985 of record SNQJ01S0094975.1, read on the forward strand.
ATTGCTGGAATAGTTGTATATCAGGAACTATTTTTTAATGTCTAATAACGATGCTTCATATTCTTCCCCTATTCGGGATTCTCCATCAAAGGTAGATGTTTTGATTTTCTTAAAGTCTCCCTCAAGGTGGTCTACCTGTTTTGATTTTTCTATCTGTTTTTCTTTTATCTTCAGCTGAAGGTGTACCTTCAGATGGGCTGTCCCCTTTGTCTGTTTCAGGACCAGAATTCTTGGAGGACCTTTTTCTGACCTCTTCTTCATGGTTATCTTCCTTTGGGATTTTCGTTGTCACTATACTACGCAACAAGACTTCATTTATTTCTTGTTGTTCCTGCTGTGCCTTCTTCAATTTCTTATTGTCTTCTTTGAAAACTTGCAGCTCAATGATGATATTTCTCATCATTTCTAGAACATCAGTGGGTGATCTCCCATCACTATTCTTTCTCGGATTTTCAGGGGGTCTTTGTTCAGGATTCACCTCAAGTCTTATTTCTGCGTCATCCCGGGCTGCCATGATTAACACAAAACAAAAAAGTGTTTTCTGTTTGTAACAATAATGGTTTGTTAGTTTTTACATAGATAGAAATATGTGATAAAATAAAAATGTGGCCCTGTTCAAGGTCCAAGTGTTGTAACCTTTGCTCTGATACCATATGTAATGTACCTCAATTTTTTCATAAAAACAAATTTCTTCTAAGGGACATTAGCCTTTAATTCCGTAAGAACAGACTTATAATAAAAGAAATGCCCTTTTATTACCATTGTTAAACTCTGATACCCAGTGTACCCAATTTCCTTTTCCTAACATGACAGACCCATAATCTAGCATTTTTCTTCTAATTTTCGTTTGAGTCATGCTAGCTTTTATATGTGGTTATAAGTTTACACTTGGTAATAATTTGAAATTAAAAGCTTAGGCATAGGTCTTAGGATCCTAGCCTCTCCTTTAAACATACCTCCATATAAACACACAAGACTAAACTCCAAGTCCACGAATAAAACTTTATACACAAAGTATTGGGTGTCGAGTTATTTATCTTAGCGTTATATTTAGTTGTTTGATTCTTCCATAGATGCCCAAGGTATTCGATAGGATTCCTCGGTAAACACTTTGGTTGGTTGAATGTCTTGCATTCGCAACACAACCTAACAATTTTTATGGTTAGAAACAAAACTCTATGCTAACAATTGGTTAAACTCTACCAAATTTAGGCAAAGTCTAACTAAATGGTGCTAACTGGACTGGTAGTAGTTAGAGGCTAACGATTTCTGAAATGTAGGTTTTCGAGGAAACCCACCATTTACTTTGTCAATCCATTAAATATGACAGGAGGCTTTTGTCAGTCAATATTTAACCTCTGACCCTCCATTAATGGAGGTAGATAAGAAATGAGGTCCAACCCTGTACCTTCGTCCAACCCAAACACGCCAAGTCACTTACATCACATGGGGTTCATTCTTTTAGGGTTACAGTAGTTGTTCGCTTGTCATTTTTGGGAAAACTATTCCGATGTTGGGCTCTGTGTTTTCTCCTTGTTTTCTTGGAGTTCATTCTGTGTGGGTAGCATGGTAGCTTGGGGCACCTCCCAGGACTATTCTTCCTATCGGTAAGTGAATCTTCTATTGTTATAAATTCTACTTAGACGCTCTGCAAGGTTTTTCTGGCATACTATTCTTTGTATTCCCTCCCAAAAAATCCACGTATGTAGTGTTCTGTTCATAAGTTGTTTGTTAGTCGTCTCCCACATTCGTTGATTTCATTCATTGATTTTTCTTTGTGCTATCACATGTTGTGCTTCACCGGGACTATGGACCATAAGTTCATTTAGGTTAGGGATTTGTATTGTGCCTGTATGCTATATTTATTTCACGACACATGAATCTCATTGGCAAGATTTGAATGACGTTTCCTATCTTGGTTGAGTGCCTGGTACTGGGTTTTATTTTGGGTTCTCTGTTTCCCCAACTACTCGACAAATTCTTAAGACTGTAATTTCTTATTTGAATGTTTCCCGAAGTAACAGTTGGCCTAACCCTAAATCAAATTCTCTGTACCCTACGTTGTATACTAAGAACAATCAGGTTCATCCTTTTTGTGCCCATTTACTTATAGTTTGAGCATATTACAAAGGTCATACGAGTCTGGTGTTTTTGGCACAGTGTTGACCTTATATTTTATTTTCCTTATCTAAAATAATTCACAGATGGTATTAGATAGATTTTAGTGGTATTATTTGATCTATGGATTCTAATTTCAATACTTGTAATTAGAATAAATCTTTGGCCTATTCTCATTATGTGACTCACATTCTTCACTGTAATTGTAATTTGTATATTCTGTTCCTGCAATGTCTTTTGATATATCAATTCGGTTCTTATCACTAATGGTGGCACCCTGTGCTTGCAAGGGCACCCATCAGGGAGTCTTGGGCTCCTCCTCCCCTTTCAATCTGGAATATTACTCAGCTCAGTGCAACAACGAAGGATATCAGATCCCTCCATTGAAAGTTAAGTATGACTCTGCAATTCCTTTCCTATTATTACTCGTTTTTATTTTATTCACCTCACTTTTGTTGAATGATCATTAATGGTATATTTCTTGCAAATTTGTGCCGAGGTTTCGACCACACGTAAATCATGGGGATCAACCTCTACCATCCACTTAAGAAGTATTCGGGTTCCATCTTGCCTCTTTCAAGAAGGGCCTAGGCGACTAATGGTAGAAGGATTCGGCTAAAGAGTTATCTCAGTGGTAGATATTTATTTGTTTTAATGCTAGTTTTTACCTCTGTTACTTGCCTTCATGGTCGAATAAGAGGGTCGACTTTAAAAATTTATAATTGGATGAGTGATTAAGTCGGATTCTTACTAAGTCCTAACTCGAACATTTTGGAATGGAAATATGATTAGATTTTCTTAGCATACTGGAACTATTCTTGGACATTCTGGAATAAAAGATATTGTGAAAAATACATGTTGTTCTCATTATTGTGGCTTTACTTCCAACCTTTATCACCGTAGATCCTAGGCAAAATAAAAAGTGCTCGAAGTATAAATTCTTGTGTTTTACTATTGTAACGTTTTACCCCAGGCTTGTAATAGTTAAATAGGCCGTTTGTTTCATTCCGAATTGTACTCAAATTTTTCTGGAACTAAATACCTCACTTATGGGCATGTGAATGTCTGAAACTATTTGTTTCCCTTCCATAGTCAGCGTTGACCTGATTTGAGCATTAGTTATTAAAATAGGCCTGAGTCTATCAATGTAAAAATAGATCAAATATACAACTCTGTAATTATATCAGAATGTTTTCTTATATATGTATATATATATATACATATATATATATATATATATAACAACCTATATATATATATATATGTGACTGAGGTAACCGAAGGATATGTAAGCCAAATTTCGGAGGGAAGTTGAATTAAAGAAGGTTGAAATTCAAGGTAGTATAAATTCTTTTGATGGTTTTTTTTTCTAAGGTATGTTATTTCCATGCCATCTACTCCATTGATTTTCTAATAAAATTTCATATATTCATATTTGTATTCATATAGCTACATAAATACTTCATGAATCCTTATCATAGTAGTCTCGATTTGGGTTTGGATCTGTACAGGTTGAAAAGAGAACTTGACTAAATTATAAGCATATAACCTTATGATAGGTATACATTTTCTAGAATTTGCATTTGTATTTTCTTGGTTAGTTTATTACTTTATACAAGATAACTCTATCTTGCCATGATTAATACACAGTGGCTTTACATCACTACTTACTATTTACATTCTATGCCTACCACAGATAATACTCAATCGTTGTATAAGTTCAATCATTAACATAATAGTTTTGTTCCTATAAGAGATCACATATGGTAACTAAATATATATATTCTTTAACATATTAGATGGTTCATACAAAAGATAACCTGTTATGATCCTGTAGATACAATATTTAGTAGAACAAAATTATTGCTACAACAAGTACCTTACAACAACTCTATAATTCCACCTATTCACATATGCACATACATCTAGAAGTAGAGGGCACATATAATCATTCCAACAATACAATATAATAAGAGTAAGAACATGTCACGGATGAATACGAACAACAAGGGAACTTTGGTTCCTCTCCAACCTTATAGCAGGGCAATACCGTCCTTGCTTTGTTCACCCCCTATACTGACCATGAATCCGTGAGGGCTAACTTGGAACTCCCTCTCAACAAATGCTCTTGATTATCAACAGTTCTATCCTTTCCTCACACTCATCTAGTAGTGCTCATAACAACAAGAGATATATTTCTTTCCCCCAACATACTAGGCAAAGTCCTGCCTCCTCACATATGCCATACCAAAGGTATTTTTCCTAGGTCTTTCTTTCCCCCCTCGGAATTTTTGCATCTTTACAAATCCATGATTTCTGGGTTAACGCCAATGGCCAGATATTTGATTTTCCACTTGTAAAATCATCCATGGTTCGACATGTTCCCCTCATGGAGTCATGAATTGGAGTTGATTTCAAGAGGTAGTTCCAACATGTTCCCCACTCATGGAGTCATGGTCAGTTGATTTCAACATGGTTGATCCATTTGCCTTCCAGTAATAATTATAAAATATTTTGTTTCATACAAGCGTCATAGTCAAGAAGTTAGTTGGGTTTAATCAGGTCTCTTCCCAACAGTCATAGTCATTAATTACAATTAATTAAATTCAAAATTCGAAATTGCCAAAAATGGCAAAAAATTTTGAATTTCAAATTTACCAAAAACGAAATAATTTTCCTAAGAAATATCAAACTTAAAAATAATTATTTTTGGGGATGTCACACAAAGTTCATGGGATGAGTACTAGCCACATTAGAAGTGGGTCTGACTGACATTAAAACTGAACCACTAATCAAAGGAGACATCATTACTTGAATGAAGCTCGTTGTTTGAGTTGAGGGAAGAGGAGGCGATGTAACCCCTCCTCTTATCTCCGAAAGAGGGGTATATGGAATCCCACTCTCAAGAACATTACTATTATCTCCCATGATACGTCGTTGGATCCAAAAAACTTGAGTGTTTGCAGCCTCAAAATTTTGTACTTGCACGAGAAGTTAATCATAAGGTCTAGTGAACAGAGGTTTCCAAAGTCTAATGAATTCTTCATCTTCAATATCAGAAATTATCGTTACCTTCGGTGTAGAATTTATTTCTTCTAAAGGCACAGGATCAAGAAATACTTCTCCATAGTTAAGAGACTCAAAATAACAGACCTGGTCTAGCCTTTTCCTCTGCAGAGGCATCGATGGCTCCACCCTTTCTGGAGAAAGTCCTTGAACCCTTTGAGAACAAAGAAGCGGTTGTTCTTCCACTTTGAATAAAAAATTGAAGGTAATTCCCAAAAAACTCAGTAAATGCTAATCTAAAAACACAGAGCACCCAACTAAAATCCTAAAAAGAGATAGAAACAAATAAAACTACCCTTATGATTGCTTCTGACCTGGGGAGATGAAGCCTGATTGACCAAATCACTCACAAAGGAAAACCAATGGCTCGAGGAAATAGTTACCCTAAACTCCAACTAACACCCCTTCCCAACTCAAGTGATATGGCTTGGTGATGACACCCCCAAGGATACTAGCAGTGTGATGCACAATCTGTCTCAGGAACTGTAATACACCCCTCGCAATCACCTTGTGTGTCAACCTAATGATAGGCCACTAAAGTCACCAACTCACAATCAGCCTCTGGGGGGTCTAGTTGACAGTCGAGACAGAGCATATGGGAAGGCAAAACGATTCTGAATCTCTTCCAAATGACTTTCTACAAAAGGGATAGCGTCAATTCAAAAAATCTCAAACTAAGTACGAAGATTCCAAAGGAATAACTGTTGGATTACTGAGAGGGGGGGTGAATCAGTAATAGAGAAATTTAATCCTTTTTAACCATACAATCCAAGTGTTATATCAATGTAGCGTTATCATTCAATAACTGCAGATTAAATAAACAATGAACAAATGAAAAGTCATACACATACACAGTACAACAATTTTTTACGTGGAAACCCAAAGCGGGAGAAAACCACATAATTCTTTTTCTTATATGTCTTGAAGAATTACATTCATTGGAAGCACCAACTTCCTTTTTTTCCAGCTGCAACTGGAAGGAGGCTCCACCCCCCTAGTTTCTCAGGCTACAACCTGAGGGAATCTCCAACTCCCCAATTGTCCGGCTACAACTAGAAGGAGGCTACAACCCCTTATGTTCTTCGGCTACAACCGGAAGGTGGCTACAACCACCTGTCCTTACCCCGTCCAACTGCCCTAAAGTAGAAGTAGAATGATGGAACCACTGTCACACTATCACTGTGAGATATACCACTATAAACCTGTACCAAACAACCTGTACCATGCATCAACCATGCATCAACTTATACATTAACTTGTAATGAACCTGTACCATAAACAAGTGCATCAACCTGTAGCAACCGACCTATAATCAACTTGTACCATAAACAAGTGCATCAACCATGCACCAACCTATATCTCAAGCTGTAATCAACCTGTACCATAAACAAATGCATTAATCATGCACCAACCTGTACCTCAACCTGTAATCAACTTGTACCATAAAGAAGTGTATCAACCATGCACCAACCTCTACCAACCAACCTGTAATCAACATGTACCATAAACAAGTGCATCAACCATGCACCAACCTGTACCTCAACTTGTACCATGAACAAGTGCATCAACCATGCACCAAACCTATACAAATAACCTGTCACAACAACCTGTCACAACAACTTGTCTAAACAACCTATGAAAACAACCTGTCTCATCAATTTTATCAACCAAAGAAGATCTACTCACCAATATCAATCACCAAGACAACTCTCAAAGATGTGCATCAACCAAGTATAACACAACAACTCATAATCATCACCAAGATCAATATGTGCTTCTGATAATACAAGTATGCTACACCATCCATAAACAATGTGTCAACAATACTACTAACAAGTGACTCCAACCATGTACCAAGTATGTACCAATCATGTATCAACTACTTATCAATTATGACTCATCAAGATGTACCAACATAATCAACTATACACCTTATGTATGTGCCAACTCATCAACTACTTGTCTCAACCATGTACTCAACATGTACCTCAACCAAATTCCCTCATCAATTTCATCATCCAAATCTGATTTGTAGCTTTATAATAGACCTGGTGTATATGATCACATTCCTGCAAACCTTCCTTAAATTTAACAACAAGAGACTATCATTTTCATCAAACTTTTCTTTAGTCTCACATGCCTAGTTTTGGATTAGTCAACAAACCTAACTTGAAGTAATCATAAATTTGAACCTGTAATGTATAAATATCTGAAACTGATACACAATGTTCTTAAGTGTGTTTTATGAAATTCTGCTAGGTTTCACTACTTGGAACCTCTCATAAAAGGAGTTATAGCAAAAATGACATACCTTGTTGAATTCTGGCTTATTCTAGAGAGCGACCTTGTAGAGCGTGCCCCGCATGAAATATTCATTGAATTGATCTGAACCTATTACACAACATACTACATACTATTCCCTAACCAACACATTTTTTCTCGCTGAATTTGGATCTGTTATGAAGAAGTTATATGTTTTTACCCAAAACACCTATTTTTGACTAGTTTCAGGACTAGCCACAAACCCTATTTTCCATGGAGTGTAACTCCCAAACTACAACGACCCACAAGCTGATTTTTTTACCATAGATACATGGGTATGTTTTCTCAATGGTGTAGATATTTCACGGCCTACATCATTATATAAAAAAAGTTATAGAGAAAATGGTGAGATGACCTGTAAATAACATACCTTAGAAAGCACCATCAAAATAATTTATCCTTCCTTGCATTTCAGACTTATTTTCTTCACCTTCCCTCAGAAATTTGGTTTAGATATACTTGGTTACCTCAGAAACCTATAGATATTAAATATGCTCAACTGTGTTTAAAATGAGAGAGCCTTGCCTCTTATTTATACTCTCCAAGTAGTTTCCTTAAAAACATCTTCTAGGTCACTTGGCCCACTTTCCTTATTTTAGGGTTAACCCACTTCTAATTTCTCCATTAAATTTATTATTGAAATAAT
>SNQJ01S0094975.1:53070-64169 GCA_010110895.2 Picea sitchensis
ATGGAACAACAATTATGGAATGGATAATTATCGAAAGCGGTTGGTCAAGCTTCAAAATAGGGCTGCAATATACAACCAACAGAGGTGAGGGCCCGAGGGTCAAATTATATCTCTCGAAAGTGTTGACCACAGAATGTGTAACATGAAAGAGGGAATGATGGTGCATTCCTATGGACAAATTTTATATCGTGGAACTCCAGGTACTATTTTCTAGTCGTGGAACATTGAAAAGAAAATCTTGAGCCTGCCAGTCCGGGAACCCACAATCGAAAAAGTGTCTAAGTATGGAATAGGGAAACGATAGGCCGAAATCGATACATAGTGGTTGTAGCATGTACAACCATGGAAATTTATCATGTCATGAACATACAACCAACTTGCGGCTAAGTATTGAAAGGAACGACGGGCGGTCGGGCTCGTGACGCGGCATTTCAATGGACAAATTGTATATCGCGGAACTTTGGATATTGTTTGCAAGTCGTGAAAGCTTCAAAACACAATTTTGAGCCTGTCAGTATGGGAACCCGCAATAGAAAAAATTTTGAAGTATGGAATAGGGAAACGATAGCCCGGACTTGTTTTTGCTAATATATTAAAATTTGTAATAGCTTTCCCATTACTTGGAAAGATATTCTTTGCATGTTTTTGGACAAGTTGTGTAGGGATAACCAGTGTGACTATCTCCTCGATGATTTTTCTTATTAATGATGATCTTTACGATTGTCGCATGATGAATTGTTAGCATTAAAATTTTGTTGTTTCATATTTGGAAATAAGTACGAAGATAGCCAGTAAAGGAAACAATGACTATGAATTGGAGATTTCGTGAACCCGCCAACCTGAGGATCTAAAATAGGGTGACAAGGTTTCCCCAGAAGATATGAGGCCCCGAAGATCAAATTGTATCACTCAGAACATTTGAATGAATAATGTGTAACAAGAAAGAGGGGACGATGTGGGAGTTCGGCAGTCAAGTTGTATATCATGGAGGTCCAGGTGTTGTTTGTAATTCACAAAACAATGGAAGTTAATCTAGAGGTTAGAATAATTAATGTGCATTGGGAAGGGAGCAATTGTGGCAGGGATGGAAGGGAGCCATAAATGGTTTTAAATATTTTATGAACCCGGGTAAAGTGAAGCTTGCCAGTTGGAGGAGCCCGGGGTGGAATTGTAGATCACATAATCTTTTGGGTGCAAGATGTATATCATGGAACAGGTGGAAATTTTTGGCTAAGTATAGAAAGGAATGACGGTTGTTTCGAGTACTAAAAATGGTGGTTTAATGCGTGTTAATGGGATATGTCCTCGACGTTTTTTTCTTTCTAATGCCAATTTGTTCGTACCAGTGTGTTCAATTGTCACTAGTAAAACCATAATTAATGTGCATTAGGAAGGGCACAAAGGTAGTGGGGATGGAAGGAAGCGACAGATGATTTGAAACTTTTGTGAACCCTGGTATAGTGAATCTTGCGAGTTCGAGGAGTCCGCGATGGAATTGTAGATCACAAAAGTTTTGAGTGAAAGATTTATATGATGGAACAAGCATCAATAGAGTTTGAAAGCATCAACCCCGACAATCGCAGCCATAAAATTGGCTAAGAATGGAAAGGAACAGTGGTCAGTCGGACTCATCATGTGAGGATATAGATGGAGATGATTATCTGTCAGGCCACCAACCTGGGAACCCGCGATCATAGAAAGGAGACTAAGTATATAACCAGAAAGGGATAATAAACGGGAAGAAGAAAAGGGAAAAAGGGCTAAGTATCTCATAGAAAAACATCTATTTTTTGTTTATTAATGCAAATCTTTTCGAATCCCTGGTGATTTCTCACTAGTAAAAGAATAAATTACAGATCACAAAAGTTTTTTGGTGCAAGATGTATATGATGGAATATGGGGCATAAGTGTTCAATACTGCAAACCCGGGACCTGGTGGTTAGATAATTGGCTAAGTATTTAAAGGGACCGTGGTCAGTCGGGCTCATGGTGTGAAGATATAGATAAATACGAGCATCTGCCAATCTATTAACCTGGGAAGCCGTGATCATAGAAATGCAACTAAATATAGAACCACAAAGGGATAATAGAGGGGAAGAAAAGAAGGAAAATTTAAAGAGAATTTGTTTATATTTATTCCAATAGTATTCATTTTAATATATATAGATAGATTATTTCTGGTCCAAATGTAAAGCATCTTCCATTTTGCAGGGTTTTTCGGTTCACAATTTTCGTTGAAACCCATAAGCGATAGAAAGAAAAAAAAACAAAAAAACATATACATATATATATATATATGACGTAAAATTGTGTATATGCACAGATATTATCAAATAGAAGAAGCTGTAATATATGCAGAATATTAAACAGGAACATGACGTCAACACCTGAGTTGCCTTGTTGAAATAGAGTCATTAATTTATTCTATTTACGGGACCCCGAAGAATGAAAGAAGGACAGGTCCTCCCATTTATTTCTTAAGTATAGGGTGCATGCCACATATGTATGGCCTATCACAAATTATTCTTCCATGTAAAATGTAAGGAGAGAATAGAGTAGCTTTTATTTAAATTGAAGTGTTGGGAAAGAAAAAAGAAAAGCTTGTCGTGCATGTTTAATCACACACACACAAAAAGTACAAAATAAAATAAAAAACAATATCAGACATTGGAAAACACCATACAAAAACCTCAAATATTCTATATTTAGATAATCTGGGTTACAAAATACAGTTGATATTATTTCCCAAAATAGTTGTCTTGAAATAGTTCAACAAATATTCTCTAAAATTTAAATGCATTTGCCATAATGACTGCAATTGGGGTTTTTGCAGACAAAAAAAGCAAATATGTACAATAATCAAGCTTGTAGACAGTATTTTATAGATTTCAACTTGATCATGAAATGCTTTCTTGGTAAACAAAAATGAGTTGAATATCAATTTCAGGTCTTGAAATTCATTGGTGCTTCTAGCTAGATCTATCCCAGCTTCTTGAATAGCTTGTCTCTTCTAGATATGCCCTGCTTGCATTAGTTATTTATTCAACATTCCATACTTTTCTAAGTGTTAATTTCCCTCTATTGTCGAAAACTTGGGGTTTAAGGTGCCTTCCTTGTAATGTTCCTGGTCATCGACATCTAAGACAACTTAGAGATGGGATTCATGCCCAATTCAAAGACGAGGGCGTGGTTTTATGTGACATCAGCTTTGGGGGAAAAAAATCTTGTTAGCCAACAACAACTGAGACAAAAAAAATTCAAGTATGTTGTGACTATTATTCTCCCAGTATTCGATCATCTGTTTGGTTGAAAGGCCTACCTGAAAGTTTGTATGTTGAATTTATTTGTTTTATTGTTGTAAATTGGAAGGGACGTCCAAGTCACCTGCAAAATTATCCTCTGTTGAAGTATATAGCTTCTTCCAACAAAACAAATCTGGAAAGTGTATCAAATGTTGCAGATCACATCAGAATATATCTTTCGTCATAGGGGTGGTAGACATCGCATCTCACAAAATGGTTTGGAATATTCATAAGTGATGCCAAATATTACTCCATGCCAGAATATACTCAGAAGGAAATTATAAATTTGGATCCTCATGAAGGTGAGAAATTGTATGTATGTTTGAATCAACATTCTAAAATTACAGAACCTTTTATGAAAAAATTTAAACAGACTTGAAAGACAACCATCTTCTATGTCAAAGACTGTTGAGTGACCTCTGGATGTAGTAAAAAAATCAACATACAATCAACTTTCGATCACTACTGATACTAATGTCAAGTGTAACAAGAAAATGTATGTGTGTTTGAATTAACATTCTAAAATTATAGAAGGTTCTATAATTTTAGAACCTTCTATCTCAAAGTTTTAACAGACTTGAAAGACAACCATCTTCTATGTCAAAGATCAAGGAGGACTGGATGTAGTAAAAAAATCAACATACAATCAACTTTCGATCACTATTGACACTAATGTCAAGTGTAACAAGCCGTGACCCCAATCTCCAAGTAGTTTCAAATGTGCATCCACACTGGTGGTGACTCTAGCCTCTAGATAGCTTCGGCTTCAGACATCGACATTGGCGGTGGAAATGGGAATAGTGCCATTGACTACAGTGAGGTAATGCGGTGAATAAACAAGGCTGCCATTGTCAAATCACTTAGATTGCAAGTTTGTCAGACCTGGAAAGAGCATCTACTTTAGTGTTGCTTTGTCACGAAAATTACAATGTTGCTGTGAGTCCAAAAATCTTTGGAGATTGGGTTTCCTGTGTGATGATGACCTCGACATTAGGTACATGTCTGGCATCTGTTATCTGACATTGCAATGTTAAGGTGATTTCCATAGTGGACGATGACTTGATTGCATTGGCATAAGCAATATTAATTGTGTGATTAATTAACATCCTTGAAGGAAGTGAATCCCAAACAACGCTTTGGAACTTTTCGAACAACCGTGTGTTAAAAAATACATTGTTTTATATTTTAAGAAATAAGAAATTGTATTTTATATGTCTAACATTAGGTTGCACACATAAACCTTTTTAATTTAACCTAAATTAATATATAGTCAACTTAGATTCCCAAAAGCGATGGAATTCCCCAGAGCTAGTTTATTTCATCATGTTGGTTGGGATAGAAGGATCCACCACGAGGACAAAGAAAGAAGGTAGTAGAAATAAAAGCACATGTGAAAACACAAGTTGGGGATGGAAGCACTCTATGACCATGAAGGCACTCTATCCTTATCTATCTATGATCCTATTGGCAGCCAACAACTCTTGTAAAATTTTATCATGATAAAAATTCATCGCCAAACAAGAAATAAGATAAAATTACCCAGTGTAAGAAAGGCTTTTAACCATCCCCTTTCCATAACATGGAAAATCGTTTTCAAAGGAAGGAGCTATCACTTTAATACACATAATACTCAAGGGGAAAATAAACTAGTTAATCGAGGGTTCAAAAAGGTTTGGGATAGCCCCAGAGAACCATTGAACTATTGGGAGTGTGGAGAACCCACCTGAGGAGAAATTGTCCATGCTTCAACCCAACAACAAGAAATTTAGTCCATAATATTCAAGAGGATTCAACAATTGGAGACATTGGTAGAAGCATGCATAAGATCAATGCAACTGTGGATGGCATGCAGACACAATCAATCCACCATTGTGGAAGTTGAAGGTAAATTCATTTCAACAATGTTTCTATACTAATTGATCCAGGAGATAGTCTAAGTTATATTACTCGAGATTTAGTAGAATCAAACAAGTTAACAAAGTTAAAACATGCTAAATCTTGGTTAGTACAGATAGCAATTGGGACCAAAAGATAGGTAACATATTTCATTTCTGATTGTGAACACAATATAAATGGTCAGAGTACAAAGTTAAATATGAACATATTACCTTTGAGGTCTTATGATATAATTATTGAAATGGGTCAAGAAAAACATATAGTGATATTAAATTGTTACGAAAAATTGTTTGTGTATAAAGATGAAAATAATATAGTCAAAACAGTACAAGGAATCAGAAAACCAGTTTCTGTTAGGAAAATATCAACTATGCAATTCAAGAAATGTATCAATAAACGTTGTCAAGTATATGTTGTTTAGGTAACTAACCTCCCAGGGAAGAAAGTAAACCAAGCTTAGAAGACTTTGTAGTCCTATATGGGTTCGAAGATGTGTTCATAGAGGAAATACCAGAACTACCTCCAAGAGATATTTCTATCGTATCTACTCCCTTGATCTGCACCGCTGTCCAAGGAGCCTTATAGAATGAGTGTACTCAAGTTAATGTAACTAAAAATTCAGTTACAAGAACTGTTAGATAAACACTATATCAAACAAAGTGTTTCATCCTGGGGAGCATCATTTTTATTTGCTAAAAAGAAAGATTGAACTTTCAGACTGTGTATTGATTACATCGACAACTTAATAAAATGATGATTAAGAATAGTTATACTTTACCTAAAATTAACGATCTCTTTGACTGTGCTGGAGTATATAAGTGCCACTCCAAACTAGATTCAGGCCCTGCTACTCAAGTGAGGATCAAGATGAAGATGTGAAAAACAAAAACATTTAGAACACGTTATGGAAATTATGAATTTGTATTGATTCCATTTGGACTTACTAATGCACCAACAACCTTTTATGTGCTTGATTAATAGTATATTCAACCAATATTCAGATACCACCGGGTTTTTATCGATGATATTTTAGTTTTATTCAAAAATGAATAAGAACATGAAGAACATCCACGAATAGTACTACTGCACTTTTGCTATAACATAAGTTATATGCTAAGTTTCTGATACAGTGATTTCTACCAAAGAAAGATACAATATTTAGGGCACATAATATCAAAAGATGGTATTGCAGAGACCCTTAAAAGATTAAATCCATTATGGAATGTCCTATTCATAAATATGTAGCAGACATAAGGTAATTTATGACGATTATCGGTTATTAACTCAGGTTTATTGAAGGATTATCGAGAATTCATGATCCTGACACATCACCTCCTTGCAAAAAAGGGAATAAAATTTAAGTGGTCGCAAACATGTCAAGATAGTTTTGATAAGCTAAAAGGACCATTAACTACAACACCTATCCTAAAAATAGCATGTAAAAATACTTTACAGTTTGCATAGATGTGAGTATAGAGGGGTTAGAGGTAAAAGCAATGTGCTATGGACACATCATTTTCCTCGACACTCACACATTCTCTCTCACAATCACACCCACACACGCCATTTCCCTCCTCACACTCACACATCTCTCTCTACCCCTCCTCTATCTCTCCCCATCCCTCCCACTACCTACTCTCTCTCTTTTCCTGGCCCTAAATCTACCATCTCTTTATCTCTCTCATTGTTTTAGTCTCACTTTCAATATATATCTTCCTCCTCTCTCTCTCCCCTACTCTCTCCCCCTTTGATCTATTTATATCTCCCTACCCTCCCCTTCTCCTTTGTCTCCCCCTCTCTCACAATCAATCTCTACTCTCCATCCTCCCTCACACCATCATGCACTCTCCCCCACTCATCCCTCTCACTCCCCCCATCCCACATTCTCTATCTCTTCTACATCTACCCCTCTCTCTCCTACATTCACCTTTCTCACCCTCTCTATTTTCCCCTCTTCATCACCCTTTCACACTCTCATCTGTAAGATCTCTATTTCATTCTCTTCCCCCTCTCTCCATAACACACACACTTTTATACCCCCTCTCTATCCTGCCTTCCCTCTCTCTCTCTCTCCCTCAAACAATCTAACACACACTCCACCCTCCACCTTCCCTCTTGGTCTCTCTCTCTCTCCTCCCACACCTGCACACACACTTTCTACCCCCTCTATGTCTTCCCTCTCTCCCTCCCACACCTCACACACACACTTTCTATACTCCCTTTTATGTCTTCCTCTCTCCCTCCCACACTCTTGCACACCTACCTCCTACCTCCATCCCTTTGTTTACCTTTTATCTACCCCTCCTCTTTGTATATATCTCTCTTCCTTCCAAACTATCGCACACACAATTTATATCCCAAATTTTTCTTTTTTATATCTCTCTACCCCCTTGCCTTTTATCTCCACCTCTTCCTCTCAGTCTCACTCTCTCTCTCTCCACCCCATCCTTGTCTAGGTCCCCTCTATTTCTTTTTCTTCCAAACCTCCTCTCTACTCCCTCCCTCTCTCTATCTCTCCCTCCATCCCACTATCTCTCCCTCTCTTTTTATATCCTACATATATCGTACCTCTTTCTCTCCTCATTGTTGTTAGTATCAATTTCACTATATCCCTCCATCTCTCCATATACTTCCCCAACTCTCTTTATATATCTCTACCCTCCCTTCCTCATTCTCTCCCTTCCTTTCACAATCACATCACTCTCTCTCTGCACCCCATCCCTCCTCCCTCTCATTCTCCCTCCTCCCACTATTTCTCTCTCTCTCATACATCTACCCCTCCCCACTATCTCTCCCCATTTCTCACTCTCTCTCTACCAACTCTTTTCTCCCTCTCCATACCTTTCAATACACACTTAAACACTCATTATCCAACCTCCTCTCTTTATTTCCTTCCCCCCTCTCACACTCCACACATTGTCTCTCTACTCCCCCTCCCTCCTCTATCTCTCCCCTCTCTCTCCCACTATATCTCCTCTCTCATTATGTCCTACATCTAACACCCTCTCTCTCATTTTTGTTAGTTCACTCTCATTATACCCCCCTCTCTCTTTCTCTTTGCCTCCCTCTCCCTGTTTGGCTTGCTCACAATATCTCCTCACCCCTCTATCTCCCCCTTAACAATCAATACCACTCTCTCTCCACCCTCATCCCCGCCTCTCTACCCCTCCTCCTCATCTCTTATCTCTCATACATCTACCCTCCCCACTATCTCTCCCCCTTCCTCACTCTCTCTACCCACTCTCTTTGTCTCCCTCTCCTCCCTTTCACACAAAACACTTATTTTCCAACCCCCTCTCTTTGTTTCTTCTTCCCCCCTCTCAGACTCATACATTCTCTATCAACCCCCCTACCTCCCTCCTCCCTCTATCAATCCCTCCTCCCACTATCTCTCCATTATACCTCTCTCCCCCTCCCAAAACCCCCCTCTCTCTCTCTCCTTTGTTGTTAGTCTCACTCCTCACTATATTCCCTCCCTATCTCTCCTATACTCTCCCCTCATTTCTCTATCTATATATCTTACACCCCTTCCCTCTATCTCCTAACTTCCTCTCACACTTAGTATCACTCTCTCTACCCGGGCCAACCTCCCTCTCTCTCTCTCAATTTCACCTCTTCCCCACTATCTCCTCTCTCTCTCATACATCTACCACCTATTATCTCCCCTTCCTCTCACTCTCTTCTCTTTGTCTCCTCCCCTCCTCTCACACACTCAAACACTCCTTGTCCAACCCCTCCTCTTTTATTTCTCTTTCCCTCTCTCAAACTCACACATGATCTCTACCTTCCTCCTCCTCTATATCTCCCAATTCCTCCCTCTATCTCTTCTCTCTTTCTCTGCATCAACCACCTCTTAATCTCTCCTTATTTTTAGTCTCACTCTCACTCCCCTTCTCTCTCTCTCACCCCTCCAAGTCTCCTCCTCTACTCTCTATCTACGTCTCTTTCCTCCTTCCTCTTTCCCTATGTCCCTCCCTCTCACTATATCTACCATATTTATCTCCTACATATACCCCCTCTTTATCTCTCTCCTTGTTTTTAGCCTCACTTTCACTCTCTCTCCCACCTCTCTCTCTCTACCCCCCCTCTTGTTCTTCCTCTCCCACCCCATCACACTCTCAAACAATCCATCTCTACCCTCTTCTCTCTTTACCGCTTTCATATAATCCCCACTCTGTTTCTCCCTGTATTTTCCTCCCTCTCTCTCGCCCACTCTCCCCACCTTTCTCTCTTTTCATCTATCTAAACCCCCTTACCTCTTTTTCCCCAATTCCTCTCAGTATTTTACTCTCTAGCCCCCCTCTCTTTCTCCTTGTCCTTCACTCTCTTTTTCTTCCCCTCTCCCCCTCTCACACTCTCTTTCTTCTTCTTTCTACATCCCCCCTCCCTACATCACAAGGAAAGAAATTGCCTTGACCTAGACATGTCAAGACCTATACCTATACCTAGACATACAATGACCTAGACATCAAAAGACCTAGGGAGTGACCTAGAGATATACGATGACCATGACATAGACCTATACCATGACCTAGACCACAACATAGAGCTAAAACTCGATTTATAATATTATCTAGAGCTTGAAATAGACCATGACCTAGACTATGACATAGAGCTAGAGCTAGATTTAGATGATGACCTATGGCTTGACATAGACCATGACATAGACCCCCCTAGCTACATATAAGCCTATGCATAACTTATACTCATCCCTTAACCTTATCTACACTCAAGCCTTCAATTCAATATGGATATACCTTTTTTACAACCCTTGCACCCACATCACCCACATCTTAGTTCTCTAACAATTTATTTATCCTTGAAAACACTTTCAATCCTAACCCCTTAGGCCTTAGTTGTCCCCATACCCCTATACATATGTATTCAAAAATATGTTAGGTCTATAATAAATTCTCTATCTGTTGCATTAAGAGCATGCACATGCTTTTGTGACTTGATTGAGCTATATTTGTTTGTCATCTATGCTCAATAGGAATGCACGTATGTTCTAGGATGCACGTACGTTCTAGAATGTGTGGATCCTAGAACATACGTGTATAAAGATGAAAATCATATAGTCAAAACAGTACAAGGAATCAGAAAACTAGTTTCTGTTAGGAAAATATCAACTATGCAATTTAAGAAATGTATCAATAACCATTGTCAAGTATATGTTGTTTAGGTAACTAACCTCCTAGGGTAAGAAATAAAACCAATCTTAGAAGACTTTGTAGTCCTATATGGGTTTATAGATGTGTTAGTAGAGGAAATACCAGAACTACCTCCAAGAAGAGAGATAGATTTCTCTATCAATCTACTCCCTTGATCTGCACCGCTGTCCAAGGAACCTTATAGAATGAGTATACTCGAGTTAACGGAACTGAAAATTCAGTTACAAGAACTGTTAGATAAACATTATATCAAACAAAGTGTTTCAGCCTGGGGAGCATCAGTTTTATTTGCTAAAAAGAAAGATCGAACTTTCAGACTGTGTGTTGATTATCGACAACTGAATAAAATGACGATTAAGAATAAGTATACTTTACCTAGAATTAACGATCTCTTTGACCAGGTTGGAGGAGAAAAAATATTCTCTAAACTAGATTCGAGGTTTGGTTATCACCAAGTGAGGATCAAAGATGAAGACGTAAAAACAACAACATTTATAACACGTTATGGACACTATGAATTTGCAGTGATTCCATTTGGACTTACTAATGCACCAACAACCTTTATGTGCTTGATGAATAGTATATTAAACCAATATTTGGATAAATTTGTACTGGTTTTTATCGATGATATTTTAGTTTAGTCAAAAATTGAATAAGAACATGAAGAACATCTGAAAGTAGTACTACAGACTTTAAGAGAAAATAAGTTATATGCTAAGTTTGATAAGTG
>SNQJ01S0094977.1:8339-19330 GCA_010110895.2 Picea sitchensis
ATATAGGGGTTTAACTTATCAAAGGAATTGAACCAAAAATCAAGACAAACCTCAAACGAATATTCCTAAGGTACCTCCTCCCCCTCCTAAATCGATTTTTCCTACAAATACATAATTAAATATTGACTTAGGGAGGTGGTTGAGTAATGCAAAGATGTTGATCCTGGTGGCTGAAATTATGAAAATCTCTTCTCAAAGGGAGAAATTGCTCAAAGCTATAGAAAATCCTTCTTAGAGCAATATTTATAGGCCATGCAGGGTTTCTAGAGGTCACTTCAGCCGAGGGTGTTATAATTCGAAAGTGACATTGAGCTAAAAGTGACTAAAAGCGCTTTTAAGTCAAAGTGAGCTAAAAATAGAACAAAGAAGATAAAAATAGGGCAACAATGAATTAGGGTTTTGGGGAAGCTATAAAGAAAGGGTAAAGCAACCTAATTCGACATTATGCAGATTTTGACTTGTCATTGAGGAGAGAGGTGCATCTCAGGGGAGATAGCTCAGTGGATTCCAGGAGGACTACACCAGTGGTTGATTTCGGTGTTGAGAGACACACCTTAGTCACCAAGGAGATCACGCAGGTCTTCCATCAGTGTTCAGCAGCAGTTACACAGGTTCTAGCAGCAAGGGTGCACTTATTCAGGGTGAGGGCGCAACTTCTAAGGAGGTTTAGTGAGTCGACTTGTCCCATTAGGGAGAATCTAGGGATTCCCTTCCGACCCAGTTGAGAGGAAGGTAAGGTGCATTTGTTTCCTGGTTTCTTGTCAGATTCCGACAAAGAAATCATCTGAGGCGCATTTTCCAACCGTAGAGTGTGCGACAGTTGGGGAGGACACATTTGGGGTTCCCGAGTGATCATTAGATCAGATCCAGGGAAATCCTTCCGACCCATTTCCCAGTATCCTAGGGTGCTCAGTTTGAGACCATTATCAGTTGATTTCGATGGGGGAATCACTAGGGCACGGTTTCCAGCAACAGAGGGGCACATTTCCCTAGAGGGATCCATCCGGGGTCCATACATATCAACATAGGGCCGATTGGCAACAGATCAATCACCGAGACTGAGAGAGAGAGAAGGGCACACTAATTGGGACAATTTCCAGGTAGATCCGAGGGGTTTAGCCACCGAGGTGAATTTTCCAGTCTTGCAACAGTTGTCGTAGCTTGCAGCAGATCTTACATCTCATCCACTGATCCTGTAGCCTACTTCTAGTATCGGGTATTATTTTTTTAGTTTGCTTATTGCATTCCGGCTAAGATCCTTTTGTCATTGATCTAGCTGAGTGATTTATTTTATTCAGTTGCATTCGACATTGTACTCTGCAGAGATATCATAATATATGGTTTATAGTCTTTTGTCTCATTTACTATCTGCATGCTCATTTATATGCTGTAAACAATTAATTATCTACACCAAGCATGTAAAAAACACTTAGATGAAACACATCTAGAAACCCCCAGTGTATTCGATCAGATCGTAGATATATCAAATTAGCAACATTTCCTAGACTAGCCGGATCTAGGATATTACAGTGGTATCAGAGCCTTCTTCCTGCCAGCCTGTGAAGAAGTGCTTCTCATGACCCCATGATTCCGGGGACAGGTGAAGAATACCCAAAGGGCCGAGGACATATTGGGTACGAGTACATTCAGTACCGCAGAGGTCATAGCAGAGACCGGAGAAACAAGAACATAAGGGACTACGCTCCCTTCCACACTCAGTCAGATACAGAGCTAGAGTTAGAGGACAAAGATCATATCATCTCTGACACAGAGGCAAAGATTGAGAGGAGTATGTGTGACAGACGAGAGACACCAAAGGGTAGGGGGAAAGGCCCCGAGACACATCTGGACACTACGCAGGCCATCTTGAATGACCTATCCAGAGGACAGCTGGACACAATGAGAGGTTTTATAATATTGTTGCTTTATCCACTATATCATTCATGCAATTTAAAACCTGTAGCG
This sequence comes from Picea sitchensis, assembly GCA_010110895.2. Lineage (NCBI taxonomy): Eukaryota > Viridiplantae > Streptophyta > Pinopsida > Pinales > Pinaceae > Picea > Picea sitchensis. Next base: position 10,305 of record SNQJ01S0094977.1, read on the forward strand.
AAGTGGGTGGAGCTTTCGATGGGGCCTTGTAAGGTGCTCTTTCTACAAATGTAACCATACCTTGTCTCCCACTTGAAACTGGTGTGGTACTCGGTGTTGATCATGGAACTGCTTGTACTTAGCATTGGCTTTCTTCAAAATATCATGGACCTATTTGCGGATGTGCTGAATCCGCTCAATGAATTGGGTGGCTTTGTCAGCCTCAGACTAAACATGGGAAGATTCTACTTGTGTGGTTGCAAGAGGTAGTGAAACATAAATGGGACCCAAGGGTTGGAATCCCAACCCTACCTGAAATGGGCTATGGTCGATATAGCTATGGATAGCCCTGTTGTAGTTGTGTTGAACATAGGGAAGACTCTCATCCCATGTATGTGGATGTTTAGAGTTGTACATGCATAGGATGTGCACAATCATCCGATTGAGGACCTTTGTTTGGCTATTGGTTTGGGGGTGAAAAGCAGTGGATTTAGTGAGCTTGGTGTCCAACAGTGACCAAAGACTCAACCAAAATGTGTTGAGCAACCTTATGTCCCGATCTGAGGTGATGGTCTGTGGTATCCCAAAATGGACCCACACCCATTCGAAGAAGAGCTTGGCAGTATATGTCGTTGTGATTCTCTTCTTGAAAGTTGTGATAATGGCCATCTTCGAAAACTGATCAACCACCACAAATACACAATCATTGTCGTGCTTGGTGGATAGAAGGCCAGACATGTAATCCATCGAGATGGATTCCCAAGGCCTCTCAGGAGTAGGAAGAGGGGTGTATAAGCCTTACTTCTTGATGGTTGGCTTGCCAATGGCACAGACAATGCAAGATCTGATATACTTGTTGACATCTTATAGAAGTTTTGGGCAATAATTTTTTTTTTCTATAGAACGACCACAATTTTCTCCACGCTAAAATGTCCTGCCATCCGACTGTATTGAGCCTCCCAAATCAGCTTTGCACGCTTGCTTGTGGGAACATAGAGGTGGCCTAGATGGCATAAAATTCCATACTAGATGTGAAAATAGGTGACATTCGCTCCCATACCCAAGAGCTGATAGGTGGTGGTGAAGTCAGGGTCATGTTGATAAAGTTGGGGCCAATCAGATGCCTCATGCCCACATGAATGGAGCACTATGGTGAGTGCAACAATGGGAGTGCGACTGAGGCGGTCATCGACACGATTTGTGCTCCATGTTTCATACTTGATGTTGAGATGGAATAATTGTAGGTATGTGGACCACTTTTGATGGTGGTTGTTCTCCAACTTCCCCTGTGTCAGTATGAACTACATAGGCTTGTGATTAGTGTGGATGATTATCTCCTTTCCCAGAATGTAATGTTTCCATTGACGACAGGCTTTCACAATGGAATACATTTATTTTCCATAGGTGGGGTATTTCTGGACAGTATCTGAGAGTGTCTCACTATGGTATGCTACTGGATGACCATGTTGAGTGAGAACTACACCGACAACATAGTCGAAGGCATCAGTCTCAATCTCGAACGATTTTTGAAGATCAAGTAAGGAGAGTATTGGAGCTGAGCATAAGCGATGCTTCAGATCATAAAATGTTTGTTGTTGTGCCTGCCCCCATGTGAACTTTTCCTTGCCACTGCCCTTGGTTACTTGGCTGAGGGCCCAGGCAATATGGGAGAATCCCAACATGAACCTTCAGTAGAAGTTGGCAAGTCCCAAGAAGCTCTGAAGCTCGGTTAGTGTGGTCGAGGATGTCTAGTAATGAATGACTTGGATCTTGGCTGGATCCACATGTACCCCAAGCTCATCGACAATGTAGCCCAAGTATTGGACCTTGTTCATGCCAAAGGAATATTTTTCCAAGTTGGCATATAGCTTGTGCTACCGCAGAGTGCCCAAAACCTGTGGAATATGTTGCATGTGCTCCTCCCAAGTTTTGTTGAAGATGAGGATGTCATCCAGATATACCACCACAAAAGAGTTCGTGAAGGGTCTCAATACATCATCCATCAATCTCATGAAAGTTGTTGGTGCATTTGTTAAGCCAAAGGGCATGACTAGCCATTCGAAGGGACCTTGTTTAGATTTGAAAGTTGTCTTCCATACATCACTTGGTTCGATGGGAACTTGGTGGTACCCAGACTTTAGGTCAATCTTGCTGAAGAAATTCCCCTGCTTAAGTTGGTCAAGAAGGTCATCAATTCGGGGAACTGGGTACCGATTCTTGACTGTGATTTTGTTTAATTCTCTATAACCAATGCAGAGTCGCCAGGTCCCGTCTTTCTTTTGCACCAGCACAATCACGTTTCCACAAGGGGAGGAGTTGGGTCGGATGTGCCCCTTTTGAAGCATCTCTTAGATCTGGTGCTTGATTTTGTCATCTTCCATCAGCGAACGACGATAGACTGGTCCATTAGGAAATGGGGCATTGAGGGTTAGATCAATTGGATGCTTGACTTGGAAGTGCATCGGTACCCCGGTGGGTGAGGAGAAGATGTCTCTGTACTCTTCCACGATCCCGTCCACTTTATTCTACTGGAAAGAGAGGCTCTATGTAGAGGTCACGAATTTGGTGACAACCTTCTGCTTACTGTGAGAACGGATCACAAAGAAGACGAACTTCCTGGTGTGTGAAATGACCTTACTGCATTGCTTATAAGAGATTAAAGAAACAACGGTAGGCAACGCTACCTCTAGTATCCTGTACAATTGTCTACCCAAAGTAATAATAAAATTGCGGGGTCTAGACTCATACACAACATGTCCCTTCCACAAATATGGCTGGCCTAAAAGAATATCACAAACTTCAAGGGGATAAATATCACATAATACCTTGTCTTTGAAGGGCTTGATGTTGTAGGGAAGACGACATTGTTGGCTGACGTGAAGATATCGTCCTTGGCGAAGCCAACCAATGGTGTAGGGTTGTGGGTGCGGTGTTATTGGCAAGTCCAACCAGTTGACGACCTCTACTGAAATCAAGTTCTTCTAACTGTCGCTATCGATAATGAAATGCAATAGAGTCCCATTTACGCACATTTGTGAGTGAAAGAGGCGTTCCCCTTCCTCTAGTTCTTCTGGTTTGCTTGGTTGGACTTTGGTGGTGGCAACAATGGCACTGGGTTCGACATCGATGATCCGCTTCCCACTTTCTGGATTTGATTCAAAGTCAGAATCTGCCTCTGAGTCGGAAGCTTTTAGCTCGACCAACAGTGACTACTTGGAGCGACATTCTTCGATGTTGTGCCAAGGTATTTTATGGTATTCACACCATTTTCTCGTGTCCTTCTTCGACTTCTCATTACTCTTCTTGGGTTGTGGCTTGGATTGGTGGTCCTGAGAGTGACCATTTTTGCTCTATCCCTTCTTTTGTGGGTTGGGGCCACCTTTTCCCTGCTTCGACTATGAGGAGTTTTTAGATCCAAACTCTTGCCTCTTATGCTTAAATTTTTGCTCGATCTTGACAACATATCTTTAAACCACACCTAATGATGTGATGTCCAGAAACTACATTTCTATTTGAATGTATCTATGTAGACAACCGCGGTATTTGAGCACCAGATGTCGTTCAGAGTCTTTGATACCCAATTTGGTGCGCAGGGTATGGACAATATTGGTGAAATATGGTATTGTCTGGTCCCTTTCCTGACGCAGTGTGGTCCATCTTGTGTATTGGTCGTCGTAGCATCCAACAGGGTAGTATTGTTCTTTAATGGCATCCCTGAAGGAATCCCATGTGGGGGCGGCTGCAAATATTATAGATTCCTCTATGGCCCTTTTCTCAAAGTAAGTATCCCATCAGTCCTTAACATGGGGGATGGCCTTGAGGAGTGCAAAAGTAATCTTTTCCCTGTCAGAAAAATTGTGGACCGAAAAATACCCTTCGAGCAAATTCAACCATTTATCTACAACATCTACCTCTACCAGTCCTTCAAATATTAATGGAATGTCAAAATTTACTTGTACCTTGAAGGGGGTTACATGGCTGCTTGATGAAGATGTGTCTCTTGTGGATAGTCGTCGAATTATCTGTGCAAAGTTGTCCATCATTTCGTTCCTTTGTCATGCAAGGGCTTCCTCGAGCAACATTTTAAAAAGATATCTTGCTCCATCATCTTTCTTCTCATCGCAACTTCTTGTACCCAGATCTTGTCGATGACATGCACGAAGAACAATAAATGAAGAGCAGACCGCTCTGATACTGATTATTCGAATTTATGAATGGAACGAAAGGAATAACAGACTGAATATGATAACACAAAGATACAGAGAACAACAACAAATATCCAGTGAACAATAACTTCTATTGAATAAATAAAATACACTGAAACTATAAAACTGCAAAACTGGAAACAACTTGCTCGAATGGTGGTAGTTATCTCTGAGAAGAGATGTGGCTTGCTACGTGCATCTATATGATAAAAATGATTATAATGAGGCTCCAGAGGCCTTTTTAACATTACCCATGAATGCCAAAACCCTAGACATCCAAAAACCTAACCATAGGAGATGAAACGCCAAAAGTTATGTGGGCCCCGGTGGGTAAGTTGGTACCTCAACTTCCCGGGGTCGTAACTTTTTCATACGACCTCCGTTTTAGGTGTGTGATAGCCCATTGGAAAGGTATTTTTGAGAAATACACATTATATTGTCAAACTTTCACTCTATCTATAGTTTGACTGTGGTAAGCCAAAAAAACACTATTTAGGGCCCCAAACCTGCCTTGGAAGTACAAAAAGATGTACTGACATGCAAACTTCCAAAATAAGCCAGTTGTAGGGCTTCAGACAACCCTAAAAGTGTAGAACTCACAATTACAAAGAATTATAGAAGAACGTGTTGAACTAAAAACTGTCAAGAGGAGCCAGTTGGAATAGGTGGGTGGCCACCAATATCCACCTGGATCAATGCCACATCAACTCCAATTACTCACATGTTGAATTTCAAAAATATTCTAGAAGGTCCAAAACCCTAACACTAATTGAGGGTTGAGATATGCAAAAACCTTGACTCTAGATGACTATCACACTATGTTAAATATCGAGCTATTAGGAGGATAGGGGGTTACATTATTTTATCAATGTACATGTTCCATAGTTGATTAGAGCATATAGGAGTGGGATTTCGCAACATAACAGAGGATGAAGAAGATTTTGTAGCATCCATTATGGCCATAGTGTCATGGGAAACTCCATAGTGAGTGCTTGTTTCTTTGTATTTTCTTTTTCATAACCGAATAAAAAAGAGCAAAGCATAGGCCTCACCTTCTAGCTTGGTTTTATCCCATATCGGGTTTCCCAAGATACATCTTATCTTCATTTGTGTGGATGGAGTGTTCATTTTCTTGTTCTTTCATTTTTATATTTCAATTATTTTCATAAATGTGAGCATTAATATAATAATAAATTGATTAGGGATTTAATGAAATAAATTAAATAATAAAAGATTTCAAAATATTGTAAAATCCTTTGTGACAAACTATCCAAGTGGAATATCAATTGTGTTTTGATTGGGTGGTTGTGAGGAATGATTATTAATCTCCCCACCCAGATTTGATTATCGCAAGTCACATGTTGAGCTATTAACATGTATATTGTTATAATGACTTTGAGCCCTATTGTTGAATGACCTTCTTCCCTGAAGATTATAGGATTTACCTGGGTACCACCCTCAAAATGAGGAGTACTTGGGATTTTCCCGAGGCAATGTAACTTGGAAAAAATATCCACGATAATTTATAGATCAAAGATTCTCATATATTTTCTAGATTTGTGTTGAACATGCTAGTACTAAGAGAGATAGATTATCAAACTATTCTTCATGGGTTTAATGCTTCATTAATAAAATATAAAAATAAGTTGTGCTCAACTTATTCCATGTACATAGGATCTTATGGGTTGAATAATTCCACATTTTCTAGATTGGAAGTTGAAGTTGTTTTACACTGTAAGTTTACAAAGGAAAGATTCAAAAGGCATGATCTTGCAAAATTGATATCTTTCCACACACTTCAAATGGGAATTACCTAGCCATATGGTCATGAAGTATGGTAAGAATTTTTTTTGAAGAAAGGAGCATTATCCTTCGAAGAAGTAAAGCTAGAATCTAATGGCAAGATCAAGAAAGGGTGGATAAAAGAAAAGCAGAGGAGAAAAAGAGAAAATCTGATGAAGAATTAGCTAAGAAACAAAAATTTGAAGATCAAGCTCAATATGCAAGAGAAGCAAAGGCATGTGCAAATGTAGAGGAAAATAAGAAATTAGAACAATACACCATTATAGAAGTAGAAAACGTTGAAGTTAAGGGATACATAACTGAAGAATATATGGCAAAAAAAGAAAAAAATCAATTAAGATAGAAGTTAAAGAGAAAAGACTAACAGATGAAGCTAGAGCCAAGGTTGATGCTAAAATTGAATAAAAGAGAAAACAAGCTGAAGAAGAAGAAATGAAGAAGTTATCAAGTGAGGAGGAGAAGAAAAGGAAAATTGAGACATATTTGGAAGTTGAGAAGAAAAGAATTGAAGAAGAACAAAAAAAGAAAGATGAGGGAGATAAATAGGATTCCAATCCAGCATGAACAAAACCATTGGAAGAAGTGCATTATAGCATCCCCAACCACCCATGTTGGGCCACGCCATGCAAAATACCGACTTCTGTCACAATCGTGTTTTCAAATTTCTTCAAATTTTTACCTCTTACGGATTTGTAATGTACCCAACCACCTTACTGAGTCTCATTACTTCTATTCTTAGCTCTAATACCGTTTAAATATCATAACATGCCATGCATATGAATACAATATATGCAATGCAAGCAATATACCAATTCATGCACCCGCAAGGGTGTAGATCGATTGGCAAGTGCCTTGTAAATGGAAGGAAATGTAAAAAAGAGGTCTCAAGTTCGATTCTCACCCTGATTTACCCATGCCCCATGCTTGTGGGCTACGTGGATGCACCTGGAGGTTATAGAGGTAGCAGACGAGAATCGACCCCGTGTCACGCGAGTACAAGAACCGCGAGTAGCCGATTCTGCCAATCACAAAAAAAATAAACATATGTATATACACACACACACACACACACACCAATTCATGCATAAACATATACATTTACACATACCGATTTGACATAAATGTATAAACCAAGACCAGATATGTGGCTTTTATTAGCTTCCTCGAAAACACTACGCCAATCAGTGAATACGCTACGCCAACCAGTGAATTACGGCAAGTCCAACCCCAATATCCTGATTGCGCGTGGCAATGCATCTCCTATTTATATATACATTGTCTGCTAGCAAACGACCAATCAATATTTGTGTTCGTACAACAATTTCATTTATGTCCCTCTCTCGACCTCAAATGAGTTATGCGATCGAAGGAAGCACTCGTTCTCACACCGAAAAGCGAGGAAGAGCGTTAGCGAGAGAGCACCGAAAAGCGAGGAAGAGCGTTAGCGAGAGGGCACCGAATCTCTTCTAGCAAAAAACATCTTGCATTTCGAACATGAGATGAAAGGAGATGATAATGGAACTATTAATGATAGTGCAAAGTTGAAGTTGAAATGGACCACCTTTCCATTTTGAACGTTACTGATGTTCGAGCTTATATGAGAGATAAATAAATCCATTTGATCATTGACCAACGAGTTACTATAACTAACTCGAGGGTCGTTCATTCACGATGGAATCGAGATCAAATGTACGTAACTCACTATCTATATTGGTAATATGTACCAATATTTCTCCAGAGGTTCTGTAATGGAAATCAAGACTTTTCTCTCTGCCATAGGTGGTTATGGATCCACTCGGTCAACTGAAACTCATGCCCGTGCCTCTGCCATTGGCTCTGTTGCATGCTCCGTTACTGTCTCTCTAAATTAAATTAGCCAAGTAACTTTATGTTCCGTATTCGTAGTAAAAAGATCAAGAATCAATTCCCATTTTATGGTACCTGTGGGCGAAACGTTTCTACCGTCGATTTGGCTGTAAATATTCACCAAATAGTTTGTGTACATCTGTTCATTACATGAAGCTATTTCTGGTACGATATCTATATAGGCTACTCGAAAGGCTATTTCCAACCACATAAAATGTATCAATGAATCATCATCTTTTGCATAGATCTCTTGGATCTGATCATAAGTCATTTCCAACAAATCTTTTGGATAGATCAGGTTACCAAAAGAAGAATCTATATTCCATGGCTACCTCTAAAAAGGAAAAGAAATCCAGATCAATCCAAGGGTAGCATCTCTTCCTCAAGCCAGGCCCTTTTTTCGGGGAGAAAATCTAATCATCAGATTGAATCTGCAATAAATATTCTTCCCTCCCCGAAGAATAAAATTATCTTATCAAAAACATAGGAAGATCAATAGATTTTAGGATGACACAGAGGTAGTCCTCACATTACTCAACAGAATAATACATAGAGTAAATAACATGTAAACAAAAAAAAAATACACTTATCTTTTAATGGTAATTCACCAACTGCGTGCAGACCTCAGACGTTCCTCCTAGGGATAGACTTTGTTGCTCATAAACTCTCAACAACAGCTCACCCATGAGCTGAGGCTAGAAACTCGATCAGGGAAGGTTTCCTAAGTTAGATTAAGGTTATCCAACACAATAAATCTCAGGTTAAGGTGTCGACTGTTGCAACTAGCCTAAAACCTCTCATTTCCCACATGCCTGCCCCACTCCAAGAAGTGTACCCCTTCTCTGCTCAACAATCCTTCGATTGTCCCACTTCCCTTCGGAGCTTCAACAACAGGCCGAATAGAAAGTCTTAGAGCTTTGTAGATATGGCCCAATGTACCAACAAACAATTCTTAGCAGTTCTCTCATCTGAGAGACTACTCATGGCCTAACAACCCGCTTCTTCCAACACACACATGCCTAACAACCTACTTCTTCAACTCAAATGACCTCAGTTTATTGGTTGCCTATAGCTCCCAAATATTTCCCAGTATAGGTACAAATATTGATGGTCGTAAGGTACAGATGGAAAGAGTCTCTCGGTTTCCCCAATCAGAGAACAATGGAACAAAAA